>CM076247.1:8140767-8265767 GCA_038380765.1 Odontothrips loti
GACCCTATCTAGCGCCTGCCACCTCAATACGACGACATCAAACTTTTGCACCGCCGAGGTTCGTGATGCGCAACGAGGAAAATTCGGGAACCAATAATGGAAACTGTGCGCTACCTTCGGTCAGTACTCGAATGCAGGGAAAGGCGGCCGCTGGGATGCTCCCCGCTTTTGCTTACAGCTGCCTGGCTACGTCCGCGATAGGCGAACCGAGGACTGGCTCGACCTACAGACCACAGGCATGTATGCCATCCTCACTCCGCATGCGTTTCAAACTTTGTCGTTTGCCACTGTACACACGGCAAAAGAAAACCCTTTCTTTCCGAAGGATCATGCATGTTGAAACTCTCATAAAGATCCTTCTAAAACAAAAACAAAAACAAGACAGGAATTTTGATTTTTTTTCGTGTATCACTACCGACCCTAGATTCCCCTAGTTTCAAATTATTTGCGCACAAAATTTAAAAATTTAAATCCCTATTTAAATAGGAAGCAGATGATACCAATTCTAAATGTCTTCCAGTTTCTTAAGGCTTTTTAGGAATTGTCTGTGGAAGCAGAACTTATCTTTTGTTGTATTATGAGGGAGAGCCGAAGATATTTGAAAGGAAAGGCAATTTTTGAGCGGCGAGGCGGGTGCAGGAGGAGGGGAGCGGGGTGCCTTCCTTTCCCCGCCCAGGATGGCTCGCATGACCCGCGAGGGCAACAATGCCACGATGCGAAATGCGACAATGCTCGACGCGGACGGATACGGACGCGGACGCGGCTCCCCCTACAACGAAAGTACAAGCTAGCTGACACCTCTTTCTTCAATATTATTTAGTTTAGCTAGGCTATTCTAGTGCTATTTAAAGATGTATCATCTGCTAAAAAGGTTTTCTTTTACCGTGCAGGCAAAAAAAAAATCCAAAAACAAATCGAGGATCACACTAATCACACTTCCCCCAAAAATTGGGTCAGAGGTGCCTCTTTGACAAGCACAAGCGTAAATCAAGGGCGATAAAGCTCTCCTCCTGGCGCAGTGAAACAGTCGCGCCAACAGATTACCAGTCCGACTCGCAGCAGGTATTGCAGGCAGCTCCGTGGCCGCTTGCTCTGCACTGCTCGCGCGCCGCTGCTCGCAGGATGGCGGGCCGTGCGGGGCCCCAGCGGGGCCCCCATATACCTCGGCAGCAGCGCACAAAACCATTGTTGTGTCGTCTCTCCGGGATACCCCATCCACCTCCCCCTCCGGCCCCTCAGCAGCGCTGTCACCTCTCACCCACCGACCCAACCCACGCTCATTCTTCGAGCGGAGCGGACGAACCCCCCCCCCCCCCCCCCTCTCCCGTTCCTCGTCATATTTTACGGCAGCGCGCCACCCATCGCCAGAATGCGTCGCGGAGAGGCCCAGCCACCCCCTTTTTCCCTCCCCTCCTATTTGCTATCACTATTTCATCCCGGCGGAACGCACACTCATGGCTGCCTTATTTCGCGGCACGGGACCGGCATGGCGAAGCGGGGTCATCCATTGTCCGGCGGCGGGCAGCACTCGCGTGTGTGTTTGTTTCACCAAATGTCAACATGGCACAGGCACCGCACGGTTGTGTTTCAGTCGTGGTCTAGTCAGTCTTCACTCTTCTCATGTTCTTCTTTCACTCAACCCCGCATATGGACCCAGCAGGCGCCTGCGGTCGGGCGGCTAGGCAACCCCACGACACGCCCACCGAGCGTGTGGCCTACCGCGCCGGGCGCTCTGGTTGACTGACGCGGGCCGCGTGCTGCGGTCGGACTCACGCCCAGCGGCTCTGTACTCGCTTTCAACTGCGCTCGTCAGCTACGTATGCCTCTGATTTATTTCCGAGCGCGCGCAACTTTGTTTCAGTAATTGTTTACTATTGCGGCTTCTCGCTTTGAAGGTTGAATTAGGTCAATTATGGTAGGTATGGATGTGTACAATGTTACTACGTTTCTATTTTAGTGCGCTCTGCAACCGTTTCCTGGTAAATTAATAACAAATGTTGCATCCTAAACCTCACACTGCCCTCCATTCACCACACAAAATGACGCCAAGGTGTAGCCTTTACATTCGCATTTATAGAAGGGTGAATGCATGTGGGAAGGTGCTGTTAGTAGCAGAGTGAATGTATGAGGAAAGGTCCGGAATGTGAACTAGAACCCCGTCTTGTGTGACTTCGAAGTCGGGGACGTTGCGGGGCGCGGCTTCCGCGACACCGCGGGAAGGTGGCGCTCACGGCTGTGGTCGGTAAAACAGCCCCTGCTGGACGGGGTTCTAATTCAAATTCCTTCCCTTCCAAAGGCCTTCCCCCATACATTCACCCTTCTACAAACAGCAAGTTCCCCCATACATTCACCCTTCTATGAATGCGAAAATAAAAACTGCACTTGGGGGTCATTTTGAGTGGTGTAAGAGAGGATCGTGTGAGGTTAGGGTGCAACATTTGTCAGTAATTTACCAGGAAACGGTGGCAGAGTGCACGAAAATAGAAACTTAGTAACGTTTTACACATCCATGCCTACCATAATTGACCGAACGCAACTTCAAAAGCGAGAAGCCGTTGTAGTAAATAATTACCCTTTGTTTGCTAACGGCAATGTTTTCACACGGGGAGGCAGCCGGCAGCGCGTGTCCGGAGTGGAGTGCAGCGCGGCCAGCCCGGCCCGGCCCGGCAGGGCTACACTGCTACTGGACCCAGAACCGTTTTCTCACAAATCGAATTATTTGCGTAGTCCACATTGGGTCTAACTTTCTGGTCATAACAACAGGTGACCAAGGGCAAAAAGACGCGGTGTAATCGGAAATATTCGCAGGTTTGGTTATGTCGACGGTTTTTGTGACGTTACCACCAATGTGCTGAAAAAGTTAGTGGTTTATTTTTGCAGCAACGAGAGAGTTAATGATGAAAATCGACGAGGCGAATCAATCTGACTAAACTTTTCTGGCAGTGCACCGTCGGCGCTGGGCGATTTATTGGCAGCCGTGAGGACAATATGCATGACGGTAATATGTCGCTTCTTTGGCTCACTTTCCCGACAGTTTTTTTTTCTCTTTTTCTCTCTGGCTCTCTTCATCGGCGCTGAAACGAGCGGGGAAAAGTAAGATTGCCGTCCATATATACGTTCGTATAGGTCTGGCAACGACAGAGGAGTAAAAGATGGAGTGCGTAGGACGCGCTCAGTGCGGGGTCGTCGCCGAGGCGGGGGCCTGACGGTGATAGAGGGTGGCCGAGCCGGGGGCCGCGGGGGCCTCGGGGGCGCGGGGGCTGCAGGGGGCGGCAGGACAATCACGTGCACGGCCGCCGCACGCCTGCAGCGGTACGGCGGTGTTCATCTCCTTCCCGACCCGCAGACAGCTGGAACGGCAACCCAAAATTATTATTATTGCCATGTGGGCCCTGCGGCCGCGCCTGCAGCCCCTACGGCCCCTGCAGGCGCACGGGCGGGGGCGTGTGCCACTTCGGGGGTCCCACGCTGCGCCGGTCTGTACCGTGCGACCCATAACCAGCCATTTATTTACTTTTTCAAGCAGATGTGAATTTCTATTGGGCAAGAAAAAAATAAAATCACGCAAAAATAGCAATTTGGTAATAGCTTAGGATTAAATGACTACTTGCCAGAGGGGTTCGGTCGGCTGACGTGCAGGTGCAGTGGCCACGCCACCTGCTCGCCGGCGGGGGTTGTACGTACAAATGTGTTTACTGGGACCCCCTCCCCCCCCCCTCCTCCGCCTGCCTGCTTCCGGTCACTCCCCCACCCGAGGGCCCCCTCCGTATGCAGATGCACAGGTCCGGTCGGGTATACATGGCAGTATGTAGATGGTATCCGCAGAGTATGACGTGTATTTATTCTGCTTCTGCGCGTCGCACGACGGCGGAGAAACCACTCCGGCAGAAAAGCTGTCCGCTGTGCTTTTCTATTCCAGACAAACGAGCAGCTTAATGAGCGACTCCCCCGGGGCATCCCGGCGCAGGGCACCGCGCCACCGGCGCTCCCCTCGTTATTTCTAGACCGATGAAGAGAAAGTGAGGGAGCTAGAGAGAATGCGAGAGAGGGCGAAGGGAGCAAGAGATAGAGAGAGAAAGACTGCATAACCTGCAAGACCTTTCCAGAGAGCCTTCGCGATACCCGTCCAAAGTGTGGACGTATCGACACATATATGCCACATTAAAAAATGATAACAGCAGTGCATTTCCCGGGAGCTGCCATGCGATGCCAGTCCGGACGTGCGGGGGCGCCGGTAAAAGTAGCGGCGCGAGCCAACTCCAGCTGTCCCGGCAATCGTTGTTTGGGCGCGGTAAATAATTGATGCGTATTGGAGGGGCCGACATGCAGCCGCTGCCTGCCGTCCGAAAGGAGAACCAAATTAGCGAAAAGTATTGATTCGGCTCCCCGCCTGATAAGGCACCGCCGGCTCTGCTGCGCTGCGAGGGATAGGCCGGGGGCTAGGCTGCGCCGGGCCGAGCCGGGCCCCTGCGATCGGGTGAATAGGCATCACCGCGGCGCGGCTGCCGAGCGCGTTGCCTACCCCGACCGGCGGCCCGGCTTCCCCGTCCCCTGTTGCTGCTGCTGCTGCTGCTGCTCGCCCCTGCTTCAACCCTCACCGGTTCTCACGCCGCTGTATGCCATTTTATTTATCCAGCTCATGGGCCTACCGCATTTAGAAACTAACCATTTGCGGGACTTCATTGGCGTCCCTTATCAAACACGTGTCTCTGCCCCCCCCCCCCCCCAAAAAAGAGGAAGAAATAAATCATCGTCACGTGACGAACAGGAAGGTGAGTAGATGAGGACGGCTCAGGAGACCTGTTGGGTGTTCATCCTGCTTTCTCGAGGTGGTGTTCGTGTCACGGTATGCACAATAACACTCGCGCGCGCGCACACACACACACACACACACACACACACACACACACACACACACACACACACACACATACACACAGAGGCGAGCTCAGACTGCTTCTCGCTGCTATCGGCCGCACGCCAGGTATCACGCTGTGTGAAATATGCATGGTGCGGAGTGTGTGAGTATGTGTGTGTGTGTGTGTGTGTGCGCACGCGTGTGTGGGTGGCTGCTCTGGAAGCTGCCATCCGAGTCTGTTTATCGACCGTGTCCGTTAGCTTGTAATATGGCGGGTACCTGGCGTCGTGTCTTGGGACTGCAGCCCATCTGACGCGGACATGAGGCTGTGCACGTGTGTGGGTGATGTATGTATGTCGCCGACTAACCTGGCAGAAACAAAAGAAGAAGAAAAGTCAGGCAGGCTGCATTAGTTATCACACACGCTGTTACAACAGAACTTCCACCAAGCTCAAGAATGCCGACTCCAAATCTCAAACTGGATGCGCGAAAAGTCACGCTAAATTATGACAATCTTCAGAGTATTTGAGTTACACTGGTTGTTTGCGGGTTTTCCTTTCCCCCTTAGTTGTCTTTTTCTTTTACTTTTATCGCGTGCATCCTGTTTTGCAGTCGTGGTGGGAGGCCGGGACCTCCCGCCACCGCCACCGGGGGGCGCTGGGGGGTGCTGGAGTCGTCGGGGTGGTAACTGCTACCCGCGAGGGAAAAGTCGTGTCGCGTCTCAAATTTCCCTTCTTTTGTTTGTGTGACTTTACGGACATAGGCATGAAAGGCGCTACGGCACATATCTTAAACAGCAGCAGTGCGCCCGAACAGGGATACGGGCGCGGCGGGCTGGAAGGTGGAGAGGAGGGACTTGTCCTTCTTTATGTTCAAACAAAAGTCCAACTTGTTTGGTGTTTACGGAGGGGCAAGGTGGAAAGACAGCCTGAGTTAGTATGCTGCCTGCTCGCGCAAGACTTGGCCCTGCCACCGCCGCTGCCACCGCCGCCCGTGGCCTCTCTTCCCCGACCCCAGGCCCGTCGCGCCGCCACCGCCACCGCCACCGCCACCGCTGCCTTACCGGAAACTTTGGGCGCTTTGGGAGTGCTGAGCCTCGAAACGCTGCGCGCACTTGCTGCTCTTGGCCCCTGCTGCCCGCGCCTGATGTTTTCGGATTCAACATGACCAATTCGCGCGCTGTAATTCCAAGCCGGGCTGCTGCAGCGGTGCACTTGTGGGGTTCAGACTCACCTCTCGTGTCACGTGTTTGCTGTGGAGTGGCCGCCTCAGTGCCGGTGGGGGTCATCCTTCAGCGTGGCGCGCGCGCTGCTCTGTGTTCCCCGGCACCGTGCCGGCCGTGCGCAGGCCGTGCGCAGGCCGTGCGCAGGACGTGCGCAGGACGTGCCGCCCCGTGATGTGGCGCGCACACGCAACTCCTGCTACAAGCTGCCCCCTCCCTTCCCGCTCCGCGTTCCGCCGCTATTAATCGTCCTGGCCATCCGGCACCGGCCAACCCGCCTTCTGGAGCTAGCTAAGGTCTGTGTGCAGCAAGCCGTCTTACCGCACGGGCTGGGGCGGGGCGGACTGGGGCGGAGCGGGGCGGAGCGGGGCGGGGCGGGGCCGACACAGCAGGGACCAGACCCCTCGGCCCCCGGCCGGAACAGTATACAGTTGTGTAGTACCACTTGTGCTTCTTGCAGCACTAAGCGGACACATCTCAGTCCAGATTACAAAACGGCCTGCCGTGCCGCGCCGCCATGGTGAGGCGTTTACTGCGTGCTGGCGGGGCGCCAGCGTACAGGCGCCAGCGTACAGGCGCCAGCGTACACTGTATGCACGCACGCCGGCTGCTGTCACACACAGAAGAAGACGGAAAGTAAGGCGGCCCTCATAGTTACTGCACGTCGTTGCCCCAGCCAGGATTAGACTGTCAAAATCGACATCGATTCGGCATCCACAAATTCAAATATATCAATATAATCCACCGTCGATTTGATATCGAAATGGTACCGGAAGTCTATTTTTTGTCAATTCGACGAATAATCGATGAACAATTAAGCTTCAACAACATTTCGGCACCATCAATATCGATTTGGGACAATTTAGACACGGACTGCGGCAGGGACTGCGGCTAGGACCGCGTTATACTTCTTATTCCAGGCGGCACACACGCGTGCCATTGAAGGTGCCTTAAAAGTGTATAAAAGGTGGCTTTCGATCCGGACTCCGAACAGTGTCGGAAGGACCTCCTCGTCCGCCTCACGTCGCTGCGGTGTCTTGCGATCCGATCCCCATTAGACCTAACTAATAGGGAATCGTTGTATGACGATAAGGAGAGAGGCACGGCCTCGGCAGGGCCACACGCACTCCCACGCCCCCCCCCCCCCTCTCCATCTATCGCTATCCTCCGCGCCCTCTCTATCTGCGCCGCGTGGCGCAGCCTCTGACGCAAAACCCTTGCCCTCAATCGCCGGCCTGCAATCAGCGCCAAGTGTAGCGCGGACGCACCCAATCGTGATTTTTCGTTCTTGGAAGCAGAGTCTCTCCTACACCTGACTGAGAGCTGAAATAACTGGCGGGCTGGTGGTCGTGAGGGGGATGCGTTTTGACCTTCCCACCTTTCTGCCGAAGAGTAGGACCCCTCTCTATTTGCTGCCCCCCCCCCTCCCATCCTCCGAGGCCCCTACGGCCAGGGATCCGCCTCCCCCTCCCTGCACCTCCCGGTCCTGCCTATTCTTACCCTGATTAATCGTACCACAACCGAGCCGACCCCGGCTCCGCCCGCCCCCACCGCCCTCGTGGGCCCGCTGCTCTTCTGCCGCCGCCGCCCCCGCCGGCCCCGCCGGCCCCCGCCGCCCCCCGCCGACCCCCACCGGCCCCGCCGGCCCCGGCCGCTCCCTTCGCTTCTCGATTGCCGCCCCCGGCGGTGGTGGCCCTCTCCCTCTGCCTTCTTCTGTGCAGACCGCCCGCTCCCTGCCCTCCCCCACATCTCTCTCTCTCTCACTCTCACTCTCTCTCTCTCTCTCTCTCTCTCTCTCTCTCTCTCTCTCTCTCTCTCTCTCTCTCTCTCTCTCTCTCTCTCTCGGAAGAGCAGCACTCGCCCGGACCGGCATCGGCGTCCGCCCCGCGGCTTTCCGAACGGGCCGACGGGGAAGCATACCATCAAGGGGCACCACGGCGGGGGTCAGCGGACGGACGCAACCCACGCCGACGTCGCGCGCCCCACGCAGCCCCCCGGCCGGCCTCTGCCTATTCTTCTCTTTGTGCCGTCGGCTACTGGAATCACACTCTACGACGACCCGGTGCTTGAACCCGCTCGGTCCTTGTTTCCGCTAAGTGCAGGTCAAAAACTTGCAACGAGAAACCGCAGGTGGTGGAAAAAGAAATAGACTTCCTTGACTAGCAGTTTACGAAAGTTGTGGACCTTCTTTTAAGAAAATGATTTACTTTTTTTTACGGGCACGGGATATTTTTTTACCTGCACTTACTGCATATCTTTCTTTCCGTCGTTTCACTCTGAGGAAAGTAAATGGTAAGATTGACTCTGCGATGAAGGCGGACAGGGTTCGTGTCGAGTTCGTGCGCCTTTCTGCGACAAACAGTCTTGGTGTCCCGAGCCCGTCCAAACTCGGAGAAGAGCGGTAGTCGCTGGCCTGTGGTCCGTGATTAAGAGTTCGGGACTCCGGGAGCTCGGGGCCTCCGGGGCCTCCGTGGCATCTGCCCTGGCGCCGTCGTTGTCGTGGCGCCACGCGCGCCGTGCCGCACTCGGTTCGCAGCGAACGTGATCCGGGCCTGATTGCTTGTGCTATCGACTACCACCGCGGGCGTCGTGAGGCCGTGCTGTGAGGCCGTGTCGTGAGGCCGTGATGTGAGGCCGTGCTGAGAGGCCGTGCTGTGAGGCCGTGCAGATGCCGTGCAGATGCCGTGCAGATGCCGTGCAGATGCCGTGTAGAGGTTGTGTAGAGGCCGTGCAAAGGCCGTGCCGAGGTCATGTAGAGAGGCCGTGCTAAGGCCACGCCGGCCGCCTCTGGTTAGTGCGTCTACGTGCAGAGCAGCCATCGGCAGCCCAGGGCGTCCCTAAATGAAAAAGGGGGGGGAGAGAGAGAGAGAGAGAGAGAGAGAGAGAGAGAGAGAGAGAGAGAGAGAGAGCAGGCCTCAAATGAAGGTCAAAGATGGGTTGATTGGAGAGGGTGCGAGGATATAAGGACAGCAGAGAGTCATCGTGCTAGCGCACGTCACAACTGCGAGCGGTTCGCCGTGCGGGATGACAGCAGTGGCGAAAACTGTGTGCCAAGTGAGTTGTTGGTAGTGGTCCGGCCAGCCCACGGCTGATGGACTCCCGTCTTGTCGGCACGCGACGCGCGGCAACAAACAAAACCGCCAATCCCACCCCTCCTCCCACCTGCCCCCCGCACTGCATGCACGGCCCCTGTGCCTGAAGTACGACAAGTGTGTCGAGTCCGGTAAACCTGTTTTGTGGCGCTGTCAATGCTGAGTAGGGCCGCGGGCCGCCACCTGCTGCCGCCGAGCGGCGCAGCTCCGCAGGGCCGCCAGGCGTAGAGCACAGCTGTGTCCGCGTCCGCCTCTGGCCGGCTCCGTCCTGCCGCCCGCGCCGCGCGCCGCCCTGACTTGGGATCGGTAGGATCGTTAGTTTGGCAGACTTTCCACCTCAACAAAGAGAGAGAGAGAGAGAGAGAGAGAGAGAGAGAGAGAGAGAGAGAGAGAGAGAGAGAGAGAGAGAGAGAGAGAGAGAGAGAGAGAGAGAGAGAGAGAGAGAGAGAGAGAGAGAGAGACCGTCGGACTCGACCTGTGTACAGGCCGTGTCCCCCCCCCCCTTCTCATCCCTACACATTTTGACTGCGAACTTTCGCGGATTGTGTCACAGAAACGTGTCGGATAGTCAGTCTGAGGCGTACACAGATTGTCCGTGCTGCCAGGCAGCTCGCACGGTACGCGCACGCGCGCAGTGCAGGACAGATAAGTGTTGCAGGAACAGCAAGGGCCCGGACCGTAGGTAGGTACACGCTGGCGAGGAATGGAGCAGCGTGAGTGTTGGGCTGGTCATAGGGAAGTGCTGGCAGAGTCCAAGCGAGCGCACAGGGTGAGTGTGAAGGCTCGTGTAACGTGCAATCTGGACACAACAAACGAGAGAGTGAGAGGGAGGGAGAGATTTGCTTTACAAGCACACACGCCCGGGATGGGAGCGTGAGAGAGATGGGTAATGGCCTGAGGGAGGGGAGGGGATTCACGTCGCATGGCCTGCCAACGAATAGCAGAACCTGACCCCCTGCGGCCAACGCCGGCCTTCTTTGGGCCCTCCGGCAAAGAGAGAGAAAGAGAGAGAGAGAGAGGGGGGGGTTGAAAGGAAGAGGGGGAGAGTTGAGAACGGCAACATTCGAGCTGGCCGCTCTCGTGTTGTATCGTCCACTTTGGGAAAAAAGGCCGGCGTCCAATAAAAAGATATCCGAGAGGGACACACTCACACGCACGCGCACGCACACACACACACACACACTATTCCCCCGGCTACCACCGGCTACCCACACTTGTTATATGTAGTATTTGGACCGCTGTCAGCGCAGCTCACCGTGAGGTTTCAATACCGGGCGCTCGACAGTGACGTGCATCGGTCGCAGTCCCCGCCGCCGGTCCTAGCTGTAATCCAACCGACGCGGACATGTGGACCCTCTGCGTACCCGCTTGGACATCCTGGGACATCCCCCGCCAGCACCCACGCACCGCGGCCTGGCGCTCAGGGAAGTTACGGCAGGGCGCTGCACAGGCTGCATACAAACAGTGCCAATGGATGCTTAGGCTTTGTAAAGCTGCGGACACACACACACATGCAGACAAGCACAGACACAAGTTCCGCTCGCTGGCAAATTGGGTGGGGCAGAAGAGGGGGGGGGAGTTTTCACACTGGCAGAACAAAGAGGAGGAGAGAGACGTCGGGGTTCCTGGTGCGGACAGCAGCGAGACAGAGAGAGAGAGAGAGAGGGGGGGGGGGGGCTCACTGCCATCTCGCAGAGGAGAGGAGGGACTGCAACAGCCCGCTGACTTCGATTTGGAGAGCGAACAGGAAACTTGAGGATATCCGGTCTGAGCTTATACTGTGCTGGCCTTGGTCAACTGTGTGTGTGTGTGTGTGTGTGTGTGTGTGTGTGTGTGTGTGTGTGTGTAGACAGTGTAACAGGCTTGTGGCTCCGGTCCCAAACACAGACCAGCAGTTTGCTTCTTTCCCGACCATTGTGTGTATAGGGGGTGGTCTCTAACTGTTAGCCGAAAAATGAGGACCTTCGTGTAACTCGACGCCAAGATTTCACGGACATTTGTTGCCGACGTGTGCGATGATTTCAATCACATTTCACACACGGTTCGACTGAATTTCGTTATTAAACTTTATGAATGAGGGAATCTAGTGATTTTTGACTGCATTTCGGTTGACTTTTCACACATTCTTCAAGGGAGAGGGAGCGCGAGCGGGTCTTTCCTCATTACAGTTTGACGTACGGACTGGCACGCCCCTCGGCACGCCGCTCGGCCCGCCCGCGATGCCGGCCAGCTGGAATGCCCGCCGCCTTCGGCCTCCACGAACAAAAGGCGCGGCCGACCTTCCTGGGCTGGCGTGCGGCGGCCGGCACGCTCAAGTCATTGTGACTAGCCATAGCACCGTGAGGAAGAGCTTCCCTTCCATTCCCGAGTCTTCACGCTGCTCTTTTCTTTCTCTTTTTTTTTCGTCGCCCCTTCTCCTTTCTTACCAATCCCACGGGCCACAGAGAGACCGTTCCTTATCCCCCATTTCTCCTCGCCGGCTGGCACGATTCTGCTGCCACTGCCTCCCCCCCCCCCCCCGCAGCGCGTTCCAGCCCAGCACCAAGAGAATGCGGTGCGGCGGGCCGGGGGCGGGTGGCCACCAGTTGCAAACTCTCAGCGTATAGCGTACGGCATGACGGCATGTCTGAGGCGAATGTGGTGATACGCATCGTTCCTGCGAGAATATGCGTTTCACGCGACGAGGCTAAAAAAGAAAAGTATGCCCCGTCTGTTTCCTTCGTCCTGCATTCTTGTGCCGCAAGCAGGGGACGTTTCCCTGTAGTGAGGAACAGAAGTTCGATACCTAAGAAGAACAGCTCAGTCTCTAGAGGGCATCAGACAACAGCTCAGTCTCCAGAGGTGGTCCGACAGCAGCTCAGTCGTCAGTTTGGATCCAACAACAGCTCAGTCATTTTGGCGCATTTTAGGTTAGGAAATCTTCGTACGTTTATCTTCAATACCATCTATGTTAGAGGGGTATAGTATGCGAGCCAATTGTAGGCCTGTGTATTATCTGTAATTGGATGCTCATTATACGGCTGTGGAGTTAACGTTATGGAAGCTATGGAAGCTAGCCGGAAAATGTTCGAAGACTGAGCTGTTGTTGGAGGCCCTCTGACGACTGAGCTGTTGTCGGACCACCTCTGGAGACTGAGCCGTTGTCGGACCACCTCTGGAGACTGATGGAGTTGTTGTCGGTTGCCCTCTAGAGACTGAGCTGTTCTTCTTAGTAGGTATCGAGTTGTGATTGGTGCGGAGCGGGCTCGTGCGCACACTGAGACTGGAAAGTCATGATCACCGACCAATAAGGTTCCAACGAGTAACTTGGCCTTTGAATACATTGGAGACCTGCCTCAGCTCGCGTTAGGAATGGCTGCGGTGTGAGTGGCGTGCGGTAATCTGTGGCGCGTATAAGTGCGGATAAGTTTCAGCGACGCAAAACCCCGACGAGCTCGCAATTCCGTGTCGTCAGTCTGTCCGCGCCAAGGCAGCGAGCGGGGCGGCGTATCACAGGCTGCTCTCTCACACACACAGACACACCTTATTTGCGTATGCAAATGGCCTCATTTGGCGCGGGGCTTTGACAACTTACTGGATTCGCATACGGCATAGCGTAGTGGCGCAGAGAGGCGGCAGGATCTGGGCGGCGCCGGGCCGGGCTTTTGCTTCATGCTTCACTGTTGGTTATGCCTCCTCGCTGCTCAGGCGCTGTTCGGCGGAAGACGGCCCAGCCGGGACATGAGGGGGGAGGAGAGCTCGCGGTGGGATTTGCGGTCAAAGGAGTGCGGTAATCTCAGAGCCTACAGCAGTTGAGATGGCTTTGTGTAGCCGAGGTACAACGGGGAACATCAACTTCACTCACCTGATACGACCTCGAAAAATTACCCGGAAAAAAAAAGCACTAGAGAAAAAGGAAATAAGGACAATTTCACTAGTAAAAGAACTTCCTGCTCTGAGGAAAACAACATCTGCGCACTTCAAACTTGTGCGCAATTATGTATGTGGTGGTCCGTTTCTCTCCGAGGGCAAGGTCATCCAAGCGTACGGCAAAGGGCTGCCTGAGGACGCAGCTTCGGCCAGTGCAGATGGACAGCACTGAATGTCCGGTGAAAGGGAAGTAGGACGGGATTCCTGCCCTGCCCCGTCTGTCTGTTCCTCTTCTCTCATCTCTCTCTCTCTCTCTCTCTCTCTCTCTCTCTCTCTCTCTCTCTCTCTCTCTCTCTCTCTCTCTCTCTCTCTCTCTCTCTCTCTCTCTCTCTCTCTCCCTTTCTCTCTCTCTTTCTCTCGGTGACCACCACCTCCCGATGTCCTCGCGGCGGCGCAACGAAGCCGTATAAGGCGGGGAAGATGTCTTCATAAAGGTGAGTGGATTTCGGTAGCCGCCGTAAGGAGCAGTCATCCTACCCAGGGGAGGGGGAGGGAAAGTGGATCAGGGGAGACTGGGCCAGAGAGAGAGAGAGAGAGAGAGAGCAGGTCTTGGCAAATACTGCCTGTTTTAAATGGGGGGGGGGGATTTTTCGAGTAGCGCAATAATAACTGGTGAAAGGCCCCGGCTACGCGACGGGAGGGGCGAGGAGAAAGGAGGGGAGGGGGAGGAGTGGATTCAACGAAGTGGCTCCGAGGAAGGCTTTGAGTTTGAGGAAACAGGCGGGCGGGCGGCGGGGAGCAGAGGGGTTGATATTAAATTTGATGGTCGAGTCGGGGTCGTCGTGTGCCACGGGGGGAGGGAAGGTCCACGAATAAGTTGGCCAGAGTGGGGACTTCCCCGTGTGAATATTTTAATCCGCGAGACGTTGAAAGCCGGTCCCGCCCGGTCCCGTGGCGGCCCGGCGCAAGCGGGACTTTGGGGAGCACGGGTGCGAGCTGGCGCGCTACACGCCCATTTACATGGCCAACGCGAATGGATGCGAGTCCGTAATGGTAAAAGATTGGATGTGGCGATGCGGCCGGCTACCTCCATCAGGAGGGCCGTTATCGGGTGGGCGGACATCAAGTCGGCTCGGCCCGTAATGGTCCTCGTCATAATTGGGTGCGCATCAGACACAGCAGCACTCTTCTTTGGTCACGAACACGACCAATCGATGCCCGGCGGTCCCCGCGGGCTCCCGCCCCGTGACAGCATGACGGAGTGCAGGACCGACCCAGCGACGGCCCGCAGGGAGTAAGTGCGGAAGGCCGACGGGATTTCATTCCTGCTCAGCTGGGAATGCAAATACGTGGGGGCATCCGGAGGAAAGGCAGTCCTTGGTAGTTTCGGAATACCCCATAGTTCCCGCTTTACTTTTATGTTTCTGTGCGAGTCGGCAAGTGATGGACGACCTTTCGCCTGATGGTTCTCATCACGGAACAGAACGCCCCCATGTGGTCGCGCCGGGGCCGCAGAAAGTCGTTATGTTTCTATTAAGACGCGGTCTGGCCGAATTACCATTCCTTTTCTCCTCCCTTGACCAGCACACCGCCACCACCGGCCCCGCCAGGAATGTGAGGAAGCCAACCCGAGACAACAACAAAGAAAAGAGAAATAAAAGGAAGAGAGATAGGGACAGAAAAGGGTGAGGTGCGCGAGGGTATAGTGCTAATATGCCGATCAGAGGTGGTACGTAACAGGTGCAAGCAGAAGAAAAAGAAAGAACAGGAATGCAACAAGGCAGCTTATTGTTGTGGCAAAATGGTGTTGCGCCGCGATGTATCTCTCTAGTTGTTCAACAGCGACCGCCGTGCATTTATTATGTAGCACGGCCTCGTTGCCGGCCGCGCCCATCATCATGATTACTGTCATCGCCGTCATCATCCTCCGCCAGTCATCATCATTTTACTCAGGGGGTCCGTCGGCCCTGCTGCCACTACTGATGTGACGCAAGCCCGGGGCTTATTTGCGCCGGAACTGCGGTATATACTGCGAACTGGGCGTGGTCTGGCGGGTGAGGGGGCGGGGGAGGGGGCGTGTCGGAAGCCGCCCGGAGAGGGGAGGCGGGAGTGCGGTCTGCAGGCTGATTGGGGCTTACTCATATGGGGTATTCCCTGTCATTCATCATTAACTCCAACGTCCTGACCCTTTTCCTCCCACCCACCCCCCCTTCCAACCCTCTGACATCCGTGCCCTACTGATTATCTCCCCGTCTCCTGCACCGCCATCACCCACCTCGTTGTCAGTCGGAAGCCGACCGCTCTGGAAATGTTCCACCTCTGGAACCAAACCTTCGGCCAGAATACGAAGAGGAGAAGAAGAAATGGAACGTCCGCGTTACGAATAACGTCGGTGTCGTAACATTGCAAACCACAACTGCAGTTGCGGTGCGGCACGCCTAGTATACCGCGCGCCGCATGTTCGGAGAGCTGTCGGCTGCCCGTCTGCACGGAGCACAACGCAGAGCCGAGTGATATTAGTGGGCGCCGGGCCAGGCCCGAGTATCGCCACTGCGCCGATATATCTGTGTTTTGCAGCGCCGCTCCTCGGGGGTAATGCCCCCTAGTCACGGCAGGCCGATGGCGGCTGGGCGGCCGGCTGGGGCTTCTTACGCTGCGACAATTACATTCATTACTGGCACATTGCTTGGCGGAGTATGGCTCGGCCGCCCTGTTCGCTCTCTGTCCCGCTCGCACGCACGTACAGGGCAGCGCGGCCACGTGCGGTGACGAGGACGGACGACGGGGGGCCTTGCCTGGCCTTGCCGCCGCGCCGTGCTCTGCAGCCGGACGCGCTCCCACGCCTGGAGAGATTCCCACCGGCCGCGGAGTGCGGCCAGGACAGCCCAGGACAGCCCAGGCCTGACCTGACAATACCAACGCGGCCTTCAGTATCATTCTCTCCCGACCGGGGTTGATTATTGGCGAGGAAGAGCGCGAAAATAACAAAACTCAGCAGCCCGCTGCAGGGGCTGTTTGGGAAAACTTATGCACTGCCTCTCTCTCCAACAACAACCACCAAATGTTCCCCGCTGCACTGCCAAAACGAATTCACCGTTTTGGTGATCACAAACCACCGTTCTGGGATGATACGAAAAGAGAGCTTCGTTCGCTCCGTAACGGGACAAGAATCCCCCTTTTAAATATCGACGGGTCGGGGGACTTTGGACACAGCGGCAATCCTCGAGTCGGGGACTATATCACCGTTTGGGTGATCGCCGAGTACCGCCCGGGTCGGTCGTCGCCGAGACCGAATCGAGTCTCGGGATCCCCCGTTCGGACGATCGACCGCTAGTGTCGTGGGTGTATCGTCTTGCTGTGGGGTGTTGTTGGTTCTTGTTGTTGTTTTGCAAAGCCGTGAGTGAACAGATTCCTAAAACAACAAGACAGGCATGGAGAACGTTTTACCGTTCTAGGACAGACTCGTTCTTTGAGTTTTGAAGGAAAATAAGGTTTTTCGAGATTTTCATAATGTAATGTTTTTGGTTCTCATATTTACGAACAATTTCTGTACAATCGGTATTTGTGATTTTTTTTTAGTTCTGTGTTTTTCTCGCGCTGCAGAGTACGCGAAAAGTGATTGTTGACTGCGGGCGACGCTTGGTCGCAAGACAAACTTCCACCGATCTGCGGTCTCTAAATACGAGTTTTTTTGTTTTTTGTTTTTCAGAAATCTAATATGTCATTTTCGAAACTAGATCAACGCCCAACCAAAACGCCCCAAAAACAGAATCCCTCCGTTACGCAGTTTTCGAGATGAATCGGGGTCTTAACTGACAGGGCGAGCGCAATACTCGTTCTTTTTTTGCTTCGACGTCATAGTCGTTGTAGAGGAAGCAAAGAACGAGTAAAAATGGGACAGTGTTGAACCTACCTCTGCAACAATGCCCTATAATGGTAAACGACGTTTTTTCGAAGCTTTGCAGCAAAACAAAGCATCACTTCTGCTCACTCACGTCTTTGCCAAACAACAACAAGAACAACAACACCCCACAGCAAGACGATACACCAGCGACACTAGCGGCCGATCGTCCGAACGGGGGATTCCGAGACTCGATTCGGTCTCAGCGACGACCGACCCGGGCGGTACTCGGCGATCACCCAAACGGTGATTTAGTCCCCGACTCGAGGATTGCCGCTGTGTCCAAAGTCCCCCGACCCGTCGATATCCAAAAGGGGGATTCTTGTCTTTGTCCCGTTACGGAGCGCACGAAGCTCTCTTCGATGCGTCCTAAGAACAAAGCGCGATCTCCTTGCGCGACGCTCAACAAAGCGCGAAGTGTTTTAGGGTCGCGTCAACAAGGTCCGATGTCTCATCGGGCTCCTCCTCGCCCCTCACCATCCGAACACAGGCGAGGGGCGAGGAGGAGCCCGATGAGACATCGGACCTTGTTGACGCGACCCTAAAAGTCTTCGCGATTTGTTGAGCGTCACGCAAGGAGATCGCGCTTTGATCTTAGGACGCATCGTCTTGTCTTATCATTCCAGAACGGTGGTTTGTGATCACCGAAACGGTGAATTCGTTTTGGCAGTGTGCCTCCGCGGCTTCCACGCCGCGTGCCCCATGCGAGTCGTAGTTCCGTGTCAGCCCGGCAGGTGGCGCAGCGACACGGGGTGCGTTTCGAGGCCTCTCTTCCCATGACCTGCATCGGCTACGTTTAGGCAGTTGTTTCCGCGTGGCGCTGGGTGCCATGGACACACAAAGAAGACGCGACCATGGCCGTAAGGTACCGGCCGTCAAAGGGTGTGTGTGTGGGGGGGGGGGGGGGCGTGACCGGCACTGCCCTGCTGACCCAGGATAACTACGCTGACTTGAATTACGGCTGCTGCTCACGCCCCCCTGATGCCTGGCCAAATTAACGGCCATACCACTTCCAGGAGGAGAGCGAGAGCGAGCGAGCGAGCGAGTGAGAGTGAGAGAGGGAGTCAGAGAGAGAGAGAGAGAGAGAGAGAGAGAGAGAGAGAGAGAGAGAGAGAGAGAGAGAGAGAGAGAGAGAGAGAGAAGCCCCACCGTGGATGTGTGTGAGAGAAAGACAGAAACGGAAGGGGAGGATGCCTACCGGAGGAGAGAAAAAGGGGGGCGGCGAGAGAGTTTAGAGGAGAGGAAGAAGCGAGTCTGCGGAGCCTTCAGAGCCGTTCTGGAAAATGAAGAGCGGACTTGTGCTTACGGCAGCGACGCACACACAGGGTGACGGTGACAGGACGCCCTACCGCCGCCACCTGTTGTCGATGGACGGTGTTCCGACGGTGTCACAGCGTGGCGCATGCATGCAAATGTGACGCACATGTACGGACCAGGACCCCAGTGCACTGGTCAGGACCGGCTGGGCGTCACTCTGGCCACGCCTCTCATGCTCTGGGAGAACACACTTCCCCCGACTTCCCCGCAAATGGTTAACAATGCAAGAGCTTCTATTTTTTAAATTAACAGTTTCAAAAAATCCTATGACTTCTGTTTTTTTATCCTTTTTCCCCCTATTTTCCTTCGGATTTGCGCGTTTTCTTTTATACGGTCTGCCCGACTCTTCCGTCGTGCACACAGTGCGGAGGTCGTGTTAGTGAGACGCCACGCACCGCGCTCTTTCTCTGTCTCCGCCCCCCTCTCTCTCTCTCTCTCTCTCTCTCTCTCTCTCTCTCTCTCTCTCTCTCTCTCTCTCTCTCTCTCTCTCTCTCTCTCTCTCTCTCTCTCTCTCTCTCTCTCTCTCTCTCTCTCTCTCTCTCTCTCTCTCTCTCTCTCTCTCTCTCTCTCTCTCTCTCTCTTTCTCACTTACACCTGTGAGCGGGGTCGTGTCCGATGGCGCGGACGCAACTTTGGCTCGTTAACTCGGTTCCGCCACTGCCACCGCGTTTTGGGGCGCCGCGGGTAAACTTTTGGACGAGTGCGCTTGCCGCTTTTGCCAACAGGTGTCGGCGCGGGCGGCTCTGGCGGCGCGGCGGGCGCACCGTTTTAATGAAACGCGCTCGTCTTTTGATGTCTGTCTGTAATTGACTGCCGCGACGAGAGACGAGGTGCTGAAGGGCTGAGCGGGCTGAGCCGAGGGCTGAGCCCAGGGCCACCGAGGGCGCGGCAGCTCGTCGTCCCGAAGGGCCCGCGGATGAGGGCGTGAGCTTCTGCATGTATGTGTGTGTGTGTGTGTGTGTGTGTGTGTGTGGTGGAGCAACAAGCGCGCCGTCACTTACGGCTCAGATAATTATCGGCGGATTTCAAAAGGTCATGCAGCGCGCGAATTAATGTAGCATCAGCAGCGCACAATGGAGCGCTCGGGCCTCATTAGGGAGCGGCCGTAACGTTTTATCGAAGCTCTGATAACGCGGCGCTGATAGCGCGTTGCGCTGGCGTTGGGGTTTTGGGGCGCCGCCGTCGGCCGTCGGCTCCCGCCAGCAGCGGCCGCCCAGACCGGAGCACCGGAGGACGGTGTGTGCCATTCGATCCGCACCGAAAAATCATGGTGCGCTCGGCTGTAGAAGGGGAAACTTTTGCGGCATACGAAGGTTACCGAACCTCACCAGGGCTGGGCCCTGTGCAGGGCTCTTGTGCAGGGCTCCTCCTCTGGAGGGCAGCGGGGTTGCTAGAAGCGTGGAGGGGGCTGGAAGCGGTCGCGGATTGGAGGGGGGGTGGGCGGGGAGCGGGGCGGAGCGGGGCGGAGCGGGGGAGGGTCGTTAGTGAAGTTGGTCGCAAGAACCGAGCATAACCTTGCTAAGTGAGAGCCATACCGGGATCGGCGGAGTGGAGAGGGGTGCGTGGCGGCGTGCCGTGCGGCGCGGCGGGGGCGCCGCGAGGTCCCCGGCGGGTCCGCGGGGGTTAGGTGCGCCGCCGGGGGGCTTGGCGTTGCGGGCGTGGCGCCGCGGCTCACCGGCGGCCATAACTTCACCCCTACTTAATCTCTGCTCATCCCGTATAATTCATGACGCACTGATTTTCGGGCAGCGGATCCGGTGCGGCGCTCCTCGCCGCCCCCACCCGCCTCCTCTATGCCGTGTGCCTCGTCAAGAGGTGCACTGGCCGCTAATACCCCCCGCGCAGACCACGCAACGCCCGCTGAATACCACTGGTAGGAGAAATGAAACCCCCGAACGGGAATCGCAGCGCCCGCACACACACACACACACACACACACACACACACTCATGTGGGCACGGCACAATAGGCTGGCGCAGACCCGGCCGGCCCAGCAACGACCACAAAGATAACGGGCTCAGCTCAGCGGCGCTCAGTGGCATGTTTTTTTGCCGGGGCAGGAGCGCCTTGGGCGGCCTTAGGCCTGGGCTGGGCTGGGCCGGGCCGGCTGTAGGGGAGGGAGTCGTCGGATTGACCGGCCCCGGTCACCTGTGCTCGCTTGCATGAATGGCCCGGGAGCCCCGCCGAGGGCCCCGGGGCCCCGCACGGCCACCGCAGTCACAGCTGGGGCTCCACTGGCTGGCTGGACGTGTCCGGGGGGCCCGGCGCGGCCCCCTGCACGGCCCTTGCATCCGTGCTTGTCTTATCAGGGCTGGCGGTGCGGTGGTCACCCTCTGGCCAGCCTCGCACACGGGACGAGCTTGGAGCCTGGCGGCCAGGCCGGGCCGGGCGGGGGTGTTGGAGATGCCCATCTACTGAAACACACTGGCCACGCACACCTCTGCCCACAGGGTACGATGCCTCTGCCTCGGCACCGCTCGGTGCGCTGCTGTCCCCACAATCTGCCCCGGAAGAGAGAGAGAGAGAGAGAGAGAGAGAGAGAGAGAGAGAGAGAGAGAGAGAGAGAGAGAGAGAGAGAGAGAGAGAGAGAGAGAGAGACCCGGCAGACAGAGACTCTCTCTCTCTCTCTCTCTCTCTCTCTCTCTCTCTCTCTCTCTCTCTCTCTCTCTCTCTCTCTCTCTCTCTCTCTCTCTCTCTCTCTCTCTCTCTCTCTCTCTCTCTCTCTCTCTCTCTCTCTCTGTCGGGCAGAGTCCATAAGGAGCCCGAAGGCCTCCACCGAGATGGAACGACTTGGGGAAACTCCAGGAGGCACTCTCACACCGCGCCGCGCTCTCGGCCGCGGACGTTTGGAAAAGCGCGCTCGGCCGAGACTCCAGGAGGATGAGGAGGGTGTCGTACGTTTTTCTCAGAAAGTTTGCGTACCGCGTCACTTGGCCGATCCGTGATGCTGGTGCGGGAGCACATCAAAGGTCCCGTGGCAGCCCCTTCCCCCCGAGGTGCGCCTCAGCGTCGCCCGCCCCACCCCTCCGTATCATTTCATTGTTTCCCTTCTGGCTAGGTGCCGCCCGGCCCGGTCCCCTCCTGGACCTCTGGCATCGCTCCGAGCGGAGAGTGAAGGTTTCTGGACCTGCACTGGAAATTTGCAAGCAGGTGAGGTGGGGGCGGGGGGAGCGGGGGCGCTGTGGTGTTGGCGGCGGAATGGTTTAGGTAGGGCCCACGACGCCAGGCCTGTATCCTGGCAGTGACAATACGTCCGGATCTTGTAGCCCTCCGCCCTCCCTTTCCGTCCCCCTCACTGGTTATGAGCGAATCGGGTAAAGGGCGAGGAGGGCGAAAAAATTGATTCCGTGCGACAACGACGCCCCGCACCGCATCCCAAAAACCTAGCGCCCCCCTCTGCCACCGTCCGCCGTCCCCTCGGCCGGTAATAAAGCGGCTGACAAAGGGGGCGGAGGGGGCGGAGGGCGAGGAGGAGGCTGCAGTAGACCACGTGACCTGGACGAGACGCAAGCCTTTCTAAAGACCTTGGATTATTTCTTTCCTTCCCCCCGCCCCATCCCTTTCTCTCCCCTTTTGCTTGTAATCACACTACCATGCCGTCCTATAGCGCGCACGGCGAGAGAGAGAGAGAGAGAGAGAGAGAGAGAGAGAGAGAGAGAGAGAGAGAGAGAGAGAGAGAGAGAGGGACTCGTTTATAGTGCGGTTCCGTAATGGGATTTCAGAACTGGGGTCCGCGCTGGTCGGGCCGGGCCGCCGACCCCGTCTACGCCCTCGCGATGAGATCGAAGCAGTAGTTGTTGTCACGGCGGTGCGGCGGCCCGGCGGCCCGGCGGCTCGCCTCGCCCCTCCCTCCCCCCTCCCCTCCCGGCCCCCGCGGCCGCCGCTCCCTGCGCCCTTGCTGCCGGCGCGGACGCTGCGCCCCACACACACAACTTTCTATCACGGGAGCGAATATCGCCGTCACGTCGTCGGCCCGAGAAATAGAGAAATAATAATAAAACCACAAAGTCGGCGCGTCGCGAATTGGCTGCTGTTTGGGGTGGCGTGCGCGTGCCCCCCCCCCCCCCCCCCGACTGAAGCTATTCGGGCCCACTTTGGCGCGGACGTCGGCAAAAGGCCGGGAAAAACCGTCCGCAAGGGTAGCGAAATGGTGGTGGTATTCGAATGGGATTTCGCTGCTTGAAGATACGTCCCCTCGAGCCGGGGCCTGGGGCCGTGGTCGGGGCCGGGGCCGGGTAGCGCGTGCTGGGCCGCCGAGGGCCAACGCTGCCCTTGCGGGTCCCGTCCTTGACTCGACCTTGCCGGTCTTGGCCTGACCCTGTCCGCGCGCGGGGCCACAAACTGCTTATTTTTTCCCCCTCTTCGAAACAACCACTGCCACCACCACCACTGCCACCACTGCCACCACCGCCGCCGCCGCTGCCGGCCACGTCTTTAAAGGCGGGGTTAGCAGACGACAAAATTAAATCATGGGTTACGTTTGTACCGCAGTGCCGGGCCGGGGTTGGGGGTGGGAAGGCGGCCGGAGGCGGCTGGGGGCAGTTATGTCATCGGGGCTGACCTTTCTGTGTGCGAATGAATGGCTGTGTGCTGCGGGCCCTCGTAAGACCCCCTTCTCCTCGCAGTCGTAAATTCTTTTGTGTGCGAGTGGGGGCGCCACGCCGGCCGTGACGACCTCCTTGTCCTGTCCCAGTGAAATCGCCCCGATGCCCCAAAGAGCCCGCTTGGCTGCTCGCCTCGGCCTGCTGTCTCACTCCTCTCAGGCCCTCGTCCAGCATCAGGTGCCGCTGACCACTGCTACGTCCTGACGAGTCGTGCTTCGGCCGCGAGGACGACCTGTGTGGCGGAGCGTGGCCTGGTGGTCCCCGGCGCGCTGGTGCTCTCATGACGTCCGTTTGGCCTCTTGCGTCCTTCTCACGTCTGCGGCCGAGGCGTGCCGGGCAGGGCCTGTGGCGTGCCAGTGGCGTGCCAGTGGCGTGCGCGCCCCCGTGCCCCCCGCAGGGCGACCGAGGCTTGACCAAGCGGTCTTGTGGCCGGGCCGGGCCGGGCCGGGCTAGGGCAGGACTGCTCGCGGCTGGGCCCGCGCCGGGGTCTGGGGAGGCCACGGAGACCCAACCGCCCCGCCCGCCCCCGCCGACCCGGGCTGGGCACGACCACACACACGTTTAGCATAATGGTGGTCGTGGATAGGGACGTTGCGCCAGGGCACGGCCAGGGCACGGCCAGGGCACGGCCAGGGCACGGCCAGGGCACGGCCAGGGCACGGCCAGGGCACGGCCAGGGCACGGCCAGGGCACGGCCAGGGCACGGCCAGGGCACGGCCAGAGCGCGGTCAGGGCACGGCGTCTGGGAGGGGGCTGGGGCTCTCGTGCCGAGCGCCGTTGTAGCGACCGCCGACGATGTCGTCAAAACCTTTTTTTTTTCCTTTCCGCCGTTCAACTCGTTCCTGGATCGCGGGGCCGAGGAGCGCAGCCTGAGGCCCGGGACGGCGGTCGCAGCAAAACGGCGCGCCCGCCGCGCACGGCACGCAGAAAAGGCCGCATTTCCTCGGATATTATTTCAGGCGTTATGTTTGCGGCGCGGCCGGATAGCGCCGCCCCGGCCTGGCCCCACTGTCACACGCATGTGCCGTGCCACACGCCGTGCGGGCGCCAGGATAACCGCCACGAAAAACGCGTGCAAGACAGCAGCAGCTTTCCCATTTCATTTTCACTCGAGTCCCGGCGGCCCGGCGGCAGCAGCAGCAGCAGCAGCAGCAGCAGCAGCAGCAGCAGCACGGCAGCGGCCTGGCCCGCATAAAGAGCGGTACCAATTTAAAACTCTACTCTCCGCACGCCGCGGCGACGCATGTGCTCGTGTGTGTGTGGGGGGGGGGGGGGGGGGGGGGGGGTTCGGGGGTGCGAATCCGGGCGTCGCAAACGCCGCATGTGTTTACGGCACACGGGGAGATGAAAGGTACCCAGGGTCCCTTCTGGCCTCCCTGCGAGGCACGCAAACAGACCTGGCGAGGTGCACACCAGCAGCAGCTCCACATACCCAGGTCAGGGGCCGCCGGGGGGGGCCACCCGGGGCGCACTGCTATTTGTCGCTTCTCCAAACCGCTAACAACTAGAAGGGCTCCGTATTGATTCCCAGAGCGGCGCCCGGCCGGGCCCCGCCGCCCTGTGCGGTCGGTGTCAGCCCCTCCCGGCCCGGACCGGCAGCTGCCTCTCGGCTGCCTCCTTGCCCCGGCGGCCCCAGCACCCGACACCCCTCCGTCTCTCCCAAAGCGACACACACGCGCGAATGCGCACGGGCGCCTCTTTAATACCAGCCGCTGATTGCATGATCAAAGGGATGCCTCAGGAGGGGTGTATATCGGGATGGAAAATGGGTCGGAGGAAAAAAAATTGTTTGGAGGAGGAGGGGGACTAACTGAATAGAGAACATTCATTCATCTCCGCCCTCTTTTTCTCCTCCTCCTCCTCCTCCTCCTTGTTTCGTGTGTTTTATTTTCCATCCGTTTTCCGACGGGTAATTTATCCGGCGCTGATCCCTGTTTGCCTACGTCATCGGCACGGCAGCGCAGCGGCGGCTCTCCTGCGCCCCACCGCCTTGTCCCGGGGCGGCGTGGGCCGGTGCAGACGTGGCGGAGGGCGGAGGCGGAGGGCGGAGCAGCAGCGCCTGCGGCGGCGGTGCTGGCGGCGGTGGCGGCCACACAGAACAGCTCTGTGGCGGCGGCGGTGGCGGCGCGCATCGCAGGACTTGCCGCCGGCGTGCCGAGTGCTGACGGCGGCATTGTATACAGAGCAAAACGCTGCTGATCCGGAAAATGGCATCGCTCCTCGGGGAGTTGAGAGATGTGTGTGTGTGTGTGTGTGTGTGTGTGTGTGTGTGTGTGTGTGTGTGTGTGTGTGTGTGCGTTGCCTGCGGACCCGAGGGGAGAGGGTGGTGGTAGCGGGCGTATGCTTTACGCTCCTGCACCCGACACTGAGAATGGAACTGATCATCGTCCCATTTCGGGCCCTGTTTTGTATGTACAATGTAAACTTGCTTTTACATTTCAAGATTTGAGACCCGAGTGAGACCGGACTCGGCTTGGCGAGTCTGCTCGGCCCCTTTAGAGTCCCTTATCGGCCATACTTGGACGATGATCAATGGCTTCCTCGTTTTCAGCGGAGGCTACGGCTGCCAACTAAGCGCTGCAAAAAGTTCTTGGGAATAAAGGAGTGCGACTTCTACCCTTTCCTGGCCGCAGTGCGTGGAGCGAATTTCCCTTCCGCTTCCTCCGTCCCATTACGCTTGCAACACTCGTCCCGCAGGGCTCGCGCATACAGATCTGCGTTCATTAAAAGAGACCCATAGTAACCTTTCTTCTATTGTGCCCCATATCTTCTCTCCCTCGCTCCCGCTGTGGCAGCGCCGTGCGACAGACAGAGAGCCAGCCGGGCCACGCGCGCTGCTCTTTCGCTCGCCCCCCCCCCCCCCCTCCCCCCCCCCCCCCCCCCCCGCCGCTGCGGCAACATTCCGTACTAGAAAAAGGTGAGAATCCAGCCATCACGGGACGGAGAGCACTTAAACGCCGCCGGGGCGCAAAAAGAAAAAGAGCAGAGGAGAAAAAACGAAAAATAAAATACCGTCATATACCGTCGTCGCACACCTTTCACAGCCTGCCAACGCTAAGTAAATTAAGTACGCCGAGCCCATTCCGTTTTCGTCGACACAAATTAAGGTACGTGTGCGCATCTACACGGCCGTCTGCACAAACGGTTCCGTCCGGCGGGGCGGGGAAGCTCGGCTGGAGGTACTGCGGGTACAGCACGGACATATGTGACCAGGAGGAGGAGGGTAACAGTTGTTGCCGGTTTGTTGGAGTTCGTTGATCCCCAGTTTGAATGCGCGCGACACCGAATTGAGGCCCGAATCGGGCGCGCATTCCTCCGGCCGGAATCCGGAGGCCAGCGCTGACTATGGCGCGTCCCTCTGCATCCCCCTCCGTCGCCACGGTGTACGGCGCTGACCCAGTTTGTGCCGTACGGTCGGCTCGGCTCCGCGGCGGCTGGCTTGTTGGCGGTGGTGATGCTCTCAATACAGGCCGAGCCCGGGCCTAGGAGCTCACAAGTTTTGTGTTGCCCCGCCGCCGCCTCCACCACCCCGCCGACGACAATGATAATCGGGGTCGGACTGCTCGCCATCGGCCGCCCGCCCGGCCTCTTCAAGAAGACCCTGCAGCGCTGTGCTGTCGCGAGTGTACTTCCCGGAGTGTACCTCCCCGCACCGCGGATCCCCTCAGACGCCCACCGAGTGCCCTCCACAGGCGGAGACCTCGTCCATCCGCCTGCTCCGCCTCCACACGGAATCTATTCGCGCGGCCCCTCTCGGAATTAGTCCCCCGCAGCGCGGGTCCGCCGCAGTGGGTCCGCGCTGGGGCACAGCGGCGCCCCCGTCCTTTGGTAATTCTTTCTCTCCTCCTCCCGTATCCCGCCGCCGCCGCTCCCGATCGTGTTGTGACCCGGACGCGGCGGGAATACATTCATCGGGCCGCCCCTCTCCGTTCAGCCGCGCTAACTTACTTTATCACGCCTCTGGTATTTATTCCGGGGACGGTGGTGGCGCTGTGGCAGCTGCCGAAGGATGATGCTATTTTGTTCCGTTTCTCGCCCTTCCTCGGGGCCCGGCCGCGTATTCAGAGCGCGCATCTCTGTCCGGCCGCGCGCGCCGCTGGCAAAGTAATTTGAATGGGCGGCGCCTGGAATGTCCATGACGCGGACGTCCCGGGGCCGGGCTGCTGATCGCTCATTCGGAGGGCGTCGCGGCGGCATTCATCGGCCGCCACCGCCGCCGTTCTGTCACCCCCGCGGCCCCGCCAGGCCCCGCCGACCCCCGCGCTTGGCATACCGGATGACGGACCGAGTTAATGACGTTATCTCCAAGGACCTCGCCTCGCCTGGCTCGTGTCCGCCGCCGCTGCCTGCTGGGGGTCTGGCGGCCGCTGCCCGAACGGCCCGCCGCCGCCGTCCAGCCACGCTGCCTGTGGCCGCACGCCCCATTCTTACCCCTCCCCCCCCCCCCCCTCCTCCCCCGCCGCCGACGCCGGCCAGCGGCGATTCTACGTTTTTACGGGCCGCCACGCCGCCATAGTTTCATGCGATGCATAACCGCGCTTTTTTTTTGGCAAGGGGAACCGCGTGGCGCCTGGGCGAATCTGGAATAGCCGTCGGGTTTGCGCTAAAGCACATTTACGCGTTGATCGGCCTCCATGAATCATGCACGGCATATTTATTTACTGCATAGCGGCGGGGTCCAGCGGGGCCCGGCCTCGGCCGGAGGGCGGTGGCGTCGTATGTGCTGTGCGCACTGCAGGTGTATCGACGATCGGTCGCAACGGAAACTGTTCAGGAAAAGAAAACAAAGAGCTTCGAGTAGTACAGTACTCTGAGGGATTAATAACCGGCATTTTTGTTTTTTGAACGCCAGTTTCCTTCTGGCTCCCCGCGGAGTGTATGACAAAGGCGAGTTGCCGAAGCGGACAGACGTGGTGGGCTCGTGTCAGATATGCGATGACACGCAGCCTGTCTGGTGTTGTTTTTCTGATGCTCATTGCTTTGATTCAAACTTTCAAACGTCCGTTTGTGCTGTCGACATGACACGCGGACAAGTTGTGTGATTGTGGAAACGGGTGGGGTCGGCCTGCCTCGATATAGGCCATTGCCGTGAGGCGCGGAGGCTAGCACAGGCTCTGCGCACACCAGGAAACAAAGAAGTGCGGCGGTACCGATTCTATTCCCCCATGCCGCTCCCTAGTTCTCGGGCAACAGGATTAAAGTATACTTGAGGTGCGCCGCCTCTTTTTCTCATCGCCGGCTCCACTGCTATAGTTAGGTGCCTTCTTGAATTTTATGTAAAGCCCCCAAGGCCCTCAGCGGGAAGATGCTCGTGTCGGGCTGAGGCTGGACCAGCAAGGCTTGGGGCAGGGCCTTGGCAGGGCCTTGGGCGGGGCCACGTTAACTCCTCCTCATGCCGCGGCAGCCGCGGCCTAGCTCGCACCATCCGTTTGAATATTTGAACTTTATTTTTGAATGTTTCAAAAAAGAACATTTCAAAAAAAAAAAAACCTTTGGTGAATGTCTGAGGGCAAGGCTGCGCTAGAGACCACCACAAGTGCTAGGTAAAGAGAGTCAAGCGCCCCCCCCCCCCCCCCCCCCCAAAGACCGGTGCCGCACACCTAAGCCCCCGTAGAATCCCTACAACCCTTCCGTTTCAAATTGAGAGATTAGGCGTTTGAATGTTGATGCGCATCCCGACCCTTACCCCCACCCTTTCTGGTCTCCTCGCAGCCCGTTTCGTCCCCTCGCTGCCCCCTCGCTGCTCTCTCTCTCTCTCTCTCTCTCTCTCTCTCTCTCTCTCTCTCTCTCTCTCTCTCTCTCTCTCTCTCTCTCTCTCTCTCTCTCTCTCTCTCTCTCTCTCTCCCTGCTCTCTCTCTCTCTCTCTCTCTCTCTCTCTCTCTCTCTCTCTCTCTCTCTCTCTCCCTAGCAGAAAACGAACTCCCTCAGAAGTCCCCGATGCCAGAATCCCTCTGTAGACCCTAAACCGAAGTCCCGGGAAGTTCCAAAAGGGGGCAAAATAGGGACAAGGGATTTCGTTGTCCCTCGCCAAATTCACCCCACCCCAAATCCCTCCGAACTCCCTTTCAGCGATGAGAAGCTTCCACCCTGCCCATCGCTATTTACGCCCTATTTTCATCACTCATACGGCAATGGAAAGGTACTGAGACACACAGAGCAACTACGTAGCATTAAAACTCGTAGGGATGCACTAAAACACTCTAAAAGTGATGCATCATACCGCAATTGATACAGGTGCCCAAGGATGGCCCGGAAGAAAAAGGGACTTCGGAGGGATTTCAGACGAAGGGACTCCGGAGGGATTCCAGTCATCACTAGAATCCTTTTCTGGTCCCAAATTGACGGAGGGATTTCAGAGGGACAGTTTTGGATAAAAAAAGGGGACATCCTTTTCTATTAGGGCTCTCTCTCTCTCTCTCTCTCTCTCTCTCTCTCTCTCTCTCTCTCTCTCTCTCTCTCTCTCTCTCTCTCTCTCTCTCTCTCTCTCTCTCTCTCTCTGTCTCTCCCTCTTTCTCGCCCCCTCTCCCCCCCCCCCAAATCTCCGTCTGTTTTCGTTGGTTTCCGCGAGGGTCTTATTTATGTCACTTTCGTTCTTATTCGGGCGCCTCACGACCTCTTCATTTCCAAACCACCTTTCCAATTGCAGCCCCCTCGTCGTGCACTGGTGATTGCTGGGGCGGCACGGCGGCCGTGCGGCGGCACACTGCACTGCTCGGGGGTGTTTCGGTCGCTGGCTTTTTTCTTCCCCGCTCTGTGAAAAGAAAATTCCGAAGTCCCTCCATCATTCGTCTGGAAGCCAGCGGTGGCGTCCCGCGGTATATCCCCCCCCCCCCCCCCCCAAGGCTGGAAGGGGAAGCGGGTCAGTGCGCCGGGCTTGGCCGGGTCGGGGGCTCCAAGTTCCTAGCGGATGAAAGTCTTTGCCGGTCCGGTGTCCCCAACTTGGTAGATTGATCCATCAGTGGAGCGGGCGAACGTTCCCCGCCGTCCACTCCGCCGCCACCACCACCACCTGCCAGACCAGACCTCACAGTTTTTTTTTTTGTTTTTTTTTACAGCTTCCTGCTTCCTGTTCCTTTCTGGGAATTAAAACCTCAAGCATCGTAAAAGCAGGACGCAAGCAGCTGCTAAACACAGTCCGGTCAACCTTGTTAGGTCAGAGGAAGCGCATTGTTATCGATTTTGGTAAAACCGTGGGGGTGGCACAAGACCGCGTTTCGGCACGACGTTTCCCTCGCGAAGCGCAGGTGGTGATGCCTCAAGGACAGGTGATGCCTGAGTAGAGGCGGGCATGTGGCGCTGCCGCCGAGCCGAGCCGTGTAAGGCGGAGCAGCGCGCTGGCGCTCCGTACTTGCACCAGCAGTCACTTTGCTCGATAAAGGTTTATGATAACGGTTATCGCGTGCGCCCCCCCCCCCTTCCCCTCCCATCCCACTGCGCTGTAATGCCGAACGAGTCACAAAGTGGTCTCCGATTCGCTGCCGTCCCCCCAAACATCACCCTGCTGACGAAGCCCCCGGCCGCCCCTTGCAGGTGTTTGGCCGAGACCCGCTGGGACGTTGCTCTCCACAAAGTGGGACTCGCGGGAGTTAATATTGGCAGAGAGAGGAATTCGCAAAATTTGCAGCGCGCCGGCGCCTGATTCGCCGGGCTGCCAACGTGAAATAATTCAATCCCCATAGTCATCGCTGAATGACTTTCCTTTTGGGGGCAGCAATACAAAAATCGGCGCCGGCGCTGCGATGAGCGCGTAAAATAAAAAGGAGACGGCGGTAAGCAGGGCGCGAGGAGAAAAATGAATTCCGCCAGGGAAAAACCAGGCGGGGCTGACTCGAGGAAAAGGTGGGGCCTCCTTGATGATGGAGCGGCTGGGGTCCAAGAGGGCGGTGAGAATCGAATATTGAAGAGCTGTTAAGTATGCAGAGGAGGCGCGCGCCGGAGTGAAGAAAGAGAAAGAGAGGGGGGGGGGGGCTGAGGTGAAGTGCGACGGAGAGAAAACAAACGCGCGGGGTGACAACACGTCGTGCGGCGGTCCGTGATAGCCAGAGCCGTGGCGGGTGCCGGGCTCCGCGGGGCTCCGCTGGGCCCCGCTGGGGGGAGTGAGGCAAGCGGCTTTGGGGATTGTGGAGCCGGCAGGGGGTGGCAGGGGCGGCGGGGGCGGTGGGGGTGGCGGGGGAGGCGGGGGCCTCGGACCAACTCTCGATGACAAGGGGAGGCAGGCGGGACAGGTGGACAAGAAAAGCCGGACCAGCCTCACCTTGTCGGACACCGGCGCCGTCACCGCCTCCCAGGCGTCGGTAGACGGTCCGAGGCGGGGAGGACTTGAGGACGGCGGCAGAGCGGTCGCGCTGGAAAATCCGCTGACGAGTCACGGAGGGGGAAAAAATGTCGCCGAGGAGGTCGTCGAGGCTGGAGAACAACCTTGTCCCCCGGGCCGGGCCGGGACTCCGCAGGCCGGTTACTGACCCGACCGGGGCCGAGGGCCAGCGCCCAGCGTACAGCCCATACCGTGTGATTGAGTCGCCTCGCCCCGTATGGATTATTGAACAGCAATAATGGCGGGCCGGAGAGCGGGATATTCCTTTTTGTTGGGCGCACACAAATGAAGCCATCGGGAAAACAGTATATGTTCCCCGCGCGGCCTCCAATCTCTGATCCGGCCATAAACAAATTAACGCGAGCGAATCTGCGAGGGGGTGGGGAAGGGGGGCTTCAACCATGTGTGGCGGCTTTTCTGACTGCAGAGCTAAGGCACCACCTACCAGCACCAGCCTAAACCTTTTTCGCTCTTTTGTCTGCAGGTTTGACGTCCGGGGTCGGACGTTCGAGGAGGCGCTGACGTGGTCGGACGCCAAGGCGCTGGGACCGCGAGCACACTTCTCGGCCTCGACGCGCCCCGCCGCCCTCACCGTGGACGGGGTGGTGCTGGACGACGCTGGCGTGTACCGCTGCCGAGCCGACTTCTCCAACTCGGCCACCCGGAACAGCCGCGTCAACCTCACCGTCATAGGTAAGAGGCCCGAGCTCCCGAGCTCCCGGTGCCCCCCGCGCCCCCGGAGCCCTCGGAGCACCCGGAGCCCCGCCGCCGCGGTGCGCGGATTTGGAACCGAAGCGTTCGGCACAGCGAAGCGCTCGTCTGGGTTCCGCTCACCGGCAGCCCTTTGTGCCCCAGTGAGCCGCACACCGACAGCTCGGTACATAACGAGTCGCTGGAGTGCACGCTGATTACGGTATCGCGGTGCCCACCCCTCCGCCGGGAGCTTCACTCTTAAATTCCTACGAAGCGAACTCTTCGTAGATCTACAAAGAACACGACACCTTCGTATTGCAAAGCATGTCTTTGTATTACGATGGCTGACTTCGTAGCATACAAAAGCCATTCTTCGTAGGCTGCGAAGCGCAACTTCGTTCGTATTACAAACACGTGCTTCGTAGCCTACGAAGCCAGTTCTTTGTAATACAAAGCCGCTGATTTCTTCGTAGGCTACAAAGGCCATTCTTCGTAATACAAAGCCATTCTTCGTAGAAATTCAAGTGTGTTGTAGGGAGCACCACCGAGCTTCACTGTCTTCGCTCCCTGCCTGCCGCCGCCCGGCCGGCATCCAAGAGAGTATTTGATGCCCGATAAAAACGGGGATGAGGCATTGGGCGGAATGAGCCCATCCCGTATCCTGGCAGGGCGGCAGCGGCAAGGACTCCCCCTGGCCCCATCCGTCGTCGTCCTGACCCGACCTCCGCACGACCCGAGGGCCGCGAGGGCCGGCGACGAAGGAGTACATCACATAGTAAAGTCACTGTACACCTAACGAAACAGTCTCATGTTCGGTCACTTCCAGTCCCTTCCCAGTCACGCCAGTCACTAGTCACGGAAATGTCTCCAAAACTAAAATCAGAGAGAAAAAAGCAAGATGGGATGTTTGACCTCAGGTGACAAAACCTATGTCATCCCCCGGCTTCCACCAGGACCCCTGCCATATTCAACTTCTGTGAACTTACGGGAACCGGTGCTTTACGGCTGCTAGTTGGCCCCGAACAGTCATGGAAACCACGGGCACTAACCGCGAGCATTCTACCTGTGAACCACTATGTGCATACCACTGTATACCATACTCTGTACACCACGTATGTTTGGAATACAACCAAGTGCCGGTCTCCTGATCTCGCCCACATTCTTCGCCTCGCCCCAAATTTACACCAGCCCCCCCCCCCCCCCGTTGAAACAGTTGACGGCAGAGGTAATCGTGGGCCGCCGGACTACGCCCAGTCCATAACGCGCACCGACTCCAGGCCGGTGGTCAGCTACTGGGCACCGCGGGCACCATCATGACCTTGGCTCTGTGTGTGGGGCATGTGGGCGCTTCCGCCCGTATCGGCCGGCCGGGTTAAAAGGGGCGCCGTAAACGCAGCCGCAAACGCAGCGCCGTGGATTCCCCCCCCCCCCCCACACCCCCACCGACGCTGCGGAAGATCCCCCTTTCCCACGCGCGCCTGCAAAGAACACAAATCCGGTTCACGTTTTCAGAGCAATTTCAGAGAGTGTCCGCCGCATCAGAACCTTTTCGAAGAATAAGTTTGTTTTAATTTTATACTAACCAGATTCGATCTATTTATATGCTTATATATATATATTTGTGTGTGTGTGTGTGTGTGTGTGTGTGACAGTCAATCTGGGTCAGCTACAAATTCGCAGTGTCGCCCAGAGACATCCCGCTTTGTCGCCTGTTAGAGAGGGAAACAACGTCTGCGCAGGGTGGGGAAAAAAAGGAAAATAGGGGGAAGAGAATAAGGATGGGACTGTAGAAGGCGTGTCGCAGCACCCCGAGACGTTGCCATCGCTCGCCACCCCCGGCCACCCCCGACCGCCCCCGGCCGCCTCCACACGAACCGTGGCGCGGCCCGGCAGCACGTAATTCTAATGTGGCCGCTCTAAATGCATGTGCTGCGCGGTAAGGCCGGGCCCCCGCAATAACACGGAATCGCGAAAGAAGGAACGACGCGCTGTGTGTTCTCCCAGCCGAAAAGGAAAAGGGGTTTGGGCGCACCGCGGCGGGACTAGAGCGGAGCGGAGCGGGAAGTGGAGTTGCGCGGCCTGTTGGGGATGGAATTGGGGGTGGCGGGGCGGCGGGCCTCTCCCGGGGAGAAGGGGGAGAGGGGCGGAGGTCACGCGCCGCCGCCAGCTGGGAGGGGCGGCAGAGGCAGGGCGGCGGCGGCGGCGCAAAGCGCAAAATGAAGACAAGATTCGGAAGAAAATCCCGTAAAACAGAAACAGCTCGCATAAAGCCCGAGCGTCGTAGTAAGGCGGGGCGCGTCGGGGTGAGTGGAGCCTGCGGGAGCCTGCGGGAACCGTGTGGCATTGAAGGGCTGAGGGTGGAGTCGTATCCGGCCGTAAAGCTGATGCAGCCGCGAACACCTGCCGCCGCGCGGCGCAGCGCCGTGTGTGCCCGCCCCGCCCCGCCCCGCCCCGCCCCGCCCCGCCCCGCCCCGCCCTTCGGCCCGGCCGGCGACACTCTCACGCACACGTCCGGGATACGCCATACGTTGGCCATACTCGCTTTATACGGCGTCGCAAAACCGGAAAAGAGGGCGGGAGTTGATAGTCCGATGACGGGGCCGGCCGGTCCAGAGATTGAAAGGTGATCTCCCGGGAAGAAGTCGCGTCGCGGGGGGTGGGGCGCGCGCCCACACCTGCCACTGAGGAGAGCCGCCCCTCCACGAGCTCGCGGTGCTTCGTGCGGACGAACGACACGGGGCCGCAGAGTGCAGCCTGCCATTCTGTGTCGCTGCGGTGCGGTCGCCACCTGTGTGTACCGCGACAACAGGGGGCCCTGCAGGGCTGCAGGCCGATGCCTGCCGGCACCACGTTGTATTGAAGCGGTAAGGCGAGACGCCACCGCCGCCGCCAGCGCGGTCCCAATGGGAGCGCCGGCACACCGACGGGGGCGGTGCGGGGTTCATGTCACGCGGTAAGGGCCCCGGGACCCGGCCGTCTTACACTACCTGCACGGGTGTGGCACATGACAAGCGGTACCTGACACAAAAGGAAAAAAAGGAAGAAAAATCAGAACCAAGTCAGAAGAGAAAATAAGTAAAAAACCAGAAAAAAAAGTGGAAAGAACAAAGCAACCGTTTAAAAAAAAAATGATGTTACATTATGGTACGCCTCCATCACGCCGTCGGAGCACGACGACCGCAGGAGTGAGGATGACAGCGGAGCACTGGAGCATCTGCGGCGTTGTGACAGCGGCCGGCCGGCATCAAAGACACGCGCAGCTGCCGCTTGCTCTGCCGCCGGCGCAGGGACCGAGGGCCGCGCCGCACAAAGGGGTGGGTCACTGCGAGGTCAAACCTAATTAGCCGAGGGCGGCCGAAGGCTCGTGCGGATGGCTCCGCGCTGCGCGGCGTGTGAGTGCGCGCGCGTGTCCCGTTTCTTTACGGTCGCGCTGTGTGGTGCTGTGACCGGCGGCGCGGTGCGGTGCAATATGCAAGCCGCTCTGCTCCCAGGCCCGGTCCGGTCCGGTGCGATTGTATTCTGCAGCTGACTGTGCAGCGCAGTGTCGGGTCAATTTCACCCTTTCCCGCTTATCCGCGCATGGAGTACGCATTAGCCTACTATGGTGTCAACCTTTTAAATTCTTTTTTTTCTTTTTTGTATTTCACCGCACCATGGGAAGTTGATATGTTGCACCGATTTCTACAAGTTTATGGGAGTTGTTACATAACAGGATGGAGGTGGAAGCGACAACTCTAGCATCTAGAAGAAAAAGACTATTGAAATAGAAACAAGGTTGCTGGAAAAATATTTGCAAGGTTTCGGCGATAAAATCATTAGACTCATATTGATACGGGGAAAAATCGTACCGGGCAACAGAACATATAAGTTGGGGTGTTCATGACCTATCGGGGATTCTCGTAACAAAATTGGAATACTTTTTATTTTTGTTTTCAGTCGTGTTGTTAACGTGGTGGTGGTGGCCGTTCGGCTGGCGTTTGCCGGTGGCGCCGCACTAAATAATTTGACCTGCGGGTTCTGCGGTGCGCGCAGCACTAACTTGGGCCCGGGCCTTGCCACCGGGCCGACTGCTGGTGGCCTGCTGACCGGAGGCCAGTATGATATCCCGATATCCCCGATACATGCCGACCAATTTCCACTAATTAATCACAGCTTGTGTTTGCGGCGGTCGACCTCAAGGGAGCGGGGAGAGGGGGAGGGGGAGGGGGAGTGAGAACTAGCTGCTAGCCTGACGAAACTTTTGCATGCTTATAGGCTTACCATTCATGCTCCGCAAAAAGTTTAACAAAACGTTTTGGCAACTGTATCGCGTGAGCTGCGCCTGCTGGATATGACGCCCTGATGAGGCTGTTCCTGGGGACGCGGGTGTGGGGTGCTGTCAGGGAGCCGCGTAGGTTTGAATACTCGCGGGCCCTGCAGAGGAAGGCGCGATGACATCCGACCCAGACTCTGCGCGATACTCGGGGCGCAGCGGAAAGCACGGCCCGGGAGCGCGCTGGGTCCGGCCGTCCGGTTAGACGTGTTCCGGCCCTCGACTGGCAAAGACCAGCTCCGTAAGTGCTTGGTGGCCTCACTATTCCGATCAATTATTTTCTTTAACTTGAATCCAGTGAGTGTTTATTCCCAACTACAACCTGCGTTACTTCCCTGGTACGACCACTGAGTCTACACCCAGCCGGTTTCCGAGCCTAGGTACGTCGAGTCCGAGTGCCTAGCCGGTAAAGCCGACATGGTGGAAGTGCGGGGTAACGCCGATTGTAGTTTTTTTTTTTTTGTGTTTGGATTTTTTTCTTTAAATTTGGGAATAGTACCAACAGTTACTTTGAATTCGTCTCCCACTTAGTCTCTTTCCTAGGAGCGGCTAAGTGGTAAGGTGTTGGATAGGCAGTTTGTCTTTTCAGTCCACACCACGTGTGACTTATTTTTTTTATAAGTACCTGTAAAGAGGGCCAACCAAAGTGATACTCGTGCCGCGTGCGCTATTCGTGGGAACGCTTTGTCGTGAAGCCGAAAAAGTGTGCGCGTCGGGAGTGCCTTTTTTTAAAATTTGTGCAGCTGCACGTGTTCGTGGAGTGAGAGTGGTTTGCTTTTGCAGGCCAAGTGTTTTTTCTCATTTCATGCTAAGTGATTAAGTTTAAGTGTGCATAGTGAAAGTGCCAATAGTGAAATTAAGAGTGAAAGTGAAGTGAAAAGTGTGCAGCAAAAGCTTAAGTGCAGCAACGTGGCGTGTGTGGCGTGGCGTCGACCGCATGGCCAACACGTTTTGGATTTTGGATTACACCGCGTTGCAAGCAACAAGCAGTAAACCGTGAGTACCCTGTGTTAACTAGTAGCATTGACAGGTCTTCCTGCTAGGGCAAAAATTTTTTTTTACACAATTTAAATTTAAAAAAAAAAAAAAAAAAAAAGTGAGTGAGAAATTCAGAGGTTAGGTTGGTAGCACCGCAGAGAGGTTAGGTTGGTAGCACCGCAGAGAGGTTAGGTTGGTAGCACCGCAGAGAGGTTAGGTTGGTGGCTCCGCAGAGCAAGCTGGTTGGTAGCACTGCACGTGGAGCTCGCCGCTGGACCAGCGTGGGAAAGCTCAGGTTTCCAGAGAGGCGCTGCGCTGCGAGGAGTGCTGCGCTGTGCTATTGGAGCCTGGCAAGAAAGAAACACGCATCTCCAATGGTGCGCTGATGGATTTCGCTGTAAGCCTTTTGAGTAAAGACTGCGACATCAAGGAGCTGCGAGAAATTTTAAAAGCAGAAGCATCCAAAGTTGCGCCAAAAGTCAAACTTCTCCGACTTCCATCGTACTGCAACACAGTCGTGCGGACTCTGTGCAAAGCCTGCGATTGCATCAGGACGCAGAAGAGAGCGACAAGGCAACGAGAGGAAGAGCTTAAAAATATTTTCGAAAATTCTTGTTACGACCAAGCCGAAGTACGAGCGCAACTAGAAGAACAGAATTCAGAAGACCAGCAGAAAGTTTCCGAATTCACGCTTGATCTCGAAAAACTCATAGTCTTCATCCAAGAAATACAAGAACAATTTCGGGCTGATCCGGAAATCGAAGACCAGAAGTACGTGTTGACAATCGTCCTCAGAGCACTGTGTACCGCTCGGCAAGAGACCAACGTCAGAGAGACAGAGTACAACGGCCTGGCGGACAACGCTCTTCGCACAGCTGAACTAAGTGCAAGGGCGAGCATCTCCAGCGAGCAGGGAAATTCTCCCGTGTCAGCATCTTGTGAGTCGTCGGTATCACTGACCCCACCGGCGGCGCGGGCACTGCGAGAACAACAGCAGTCAGCAGTAGTGCCGTTTCTGTCAGTGTCAAGCGGGCAACGCCCATCTTTCATCCTGGCGTCCGAGGAGGCATCCACCGTTAAATCTTTTGAGAAATTGGAAAAACTCATTGGTGCGAGTAAAGACACTGTAGGAGTGAAGATTCGTCTCACCAACTTCAAAAGAATTTCGGAAGAAAGAGTTGACGAAGCAGTACAGATTGTCGATTCCTTGCTGGCCGAACTTGAAGATTGGAGACCCAAATTTTACCTGAAAGATAGAGAGTACCTACAAAAAGCTGCAAACCATCTTCTTATCAAATTCGGGAGTGCTCTCAACAGGCACGTTCGAATTGCAGGCCTAGACGACGGGAACAACACACCCGACTCGTTTGTGATTGATCTGGTTCGACTGCAAGATTTCATCTCCCAATATCAAGGAGAAAAAACCACACCAGCGGACGAGATTGTAAAAGACCGTAAGGCAGGACTCAAGGTTTTATTTTCGATATATCAAGTGTATCGAAATAACCAGGAGGAACGCCAGATCGTCGGCTCATTGCAGAGTGAACTTGAAGATATTATGAGACCAAACGAAGAACACATTTCGAGAATGCATCACTACACAGACGACGATGGGGCAGTTGGCGGACTAGGCGCGTCCGGCAACCAAAATCAGTCAGGCAAGCAGCCTCTGGTTTGTAATTTTTCAGAGTACCTGAAAAATAAACAAACAGGGACTGAAAACCTGTCGAGGACTTCAGGGTTTGGCGGAGGCGTCAAACCGAAACCAAGGTTGTCTCTGCATCGTCAAGAGGAATGGGGATTCCCAGAAAGGCGAGACGACGAGTACAGCTACAGGAATGACCGTGATCGAGTGGAAACAGATAGAAATGGAAACAGACCTCGGTACAATGGATGGGAACCCAAATTACCTCTTCCTAAATTCAAAGAAGCCATCAATGTCCGAGATTTTTTGAGTCGGTTCGAGGAAAGAATGAATCAGTTTCAGCCAAGTAGAATGAAAATGTTGGCATATCTGGAGGATTGTGTGAAAGAATCTGAAGCAGAGTCATGGCTTCGAAGATATTTATTGGAAAATTCAAGGAACTGTGACTGGGCTGGTTTGAAAAGTGACATGATTGAAGCATTTACGAGCGACTATGATGATGTAGACGCTCGCAACAAAATGGAGGACAGAGTGAAAAAACCAAAAGAGACCATGAGGCAATACATTTTAGAAAAATTGGAACTGATTGCCAGATTTGATATCAACATGAAAGAAATTGATAAAATTAGGTACATTGTTGACGGCCTACCATTAGATGTTCAGCATGATTTAAGAGCATTGGTGTTCAAAACAGTAAAAGATTTAACATCTACATTGGTAAACCTGGAAGGAGCAAACCGAAGGTTATCTGTATACAAGAAAATTGATGAAAAATCAGGAGGCCATGAGAACCAAGAACCAAGAGTTCAATGGTCCAATGTGAAAGAAGATATCACAAGTTCTGTTGTTGCCGCATTTCAAGAACTGGGATTGCAACCATCAAGACAAAAATCACCAGACCGTTCACGATACAGAGACAACACGCCGTATCGTCGGGATTCCAGGGGGCGCGACGGCTCCAGGGGCGGGAACGCTCCTGGTCGCGTCGTGATGGTTCAAGGTCGCGAGACTACTCCAGGGGGCGAGACTACTCAAGGGATCGCCGTAGTTCAAGAAGAGATCGAGATTTCTCCAGGGATCGTCGACACTACTCCAAAACTCGTCGAGACTACTCCAAGGGTCGTCGAGACTACTCCGGAAATCGTCGAGACTACTCCAAAGATCGCCGAGACTACTCCAAGGATCGCCGAGACTACTCTGGAGATCGTCGAGGCTACTCCAACGATCAAAGAGGCTCCAGGGACTCAAGAGATCGATCGAGCAGCCGTCACCGATCTCAGAAACGAGATCGTTCGCAAAACAGAGACAAGAGCGGATCAAGAGGGAATTCAAAAAACGACAGGACGTAGTTGTGTGCGCTAGTGAACCGCAAACTCAACTACAGCATTACAATAAAATTCAAATGGTTCACGATGGTTCCTGCATGTTTAGAGCAATTTCCTATGGTCTTTATGGAATACAGGGAAATTTTCAAGAAGTAAGAAGAAGAATTAATTCCCATATCATCAAAAACTGGGAGAAATATCAAAACTTTGCTGTCGACCAATTTGGAAGGCTTTTTCCGTCAATAACCTCATTCAGAAAATTTGCGTACAAAGCCAATAGAATGGGTGACTTTGCAGATCTCCACGCAGCAGCAGAGATCTACAACTGTATCATAATAGTACATAGGGACAAAATTGTGACTTATGTGGGCCAAAACAACACAGGACCCAAAATTCACCTTTCCTTCGAAGGCAGTGTTGATAGAGGATTTTATGACTACCTAGAAGAAACCACGGAGGGACGCAGAAATTGCAAAACATACGCAGCCGTGGTCAGCTCGGTTGGTGTCGGTGCAACAAGTGCGGATAAGGTGCAAGACAGTGCGAGGCAAGATTCGCCGCGCGTCGCGCCCAGCGAACGCACATCGGCACAGCAGAGGGGCGTGGCAGGGACTTCGCGCGCTCCGCTGTCATCAGCGTCGAAAGGGGGCGTGTCTGCGCGCGCTCCGCAGTCGTCTGCTTCGCGAGCGCGAGGCTCCGCGGCCGTCAGCGCAAGTCCAGCATCAGCACATCGCGTGGACAGCGACGGACCGTCGCCGACACACACAGCGGGCAGTGGTCCGAGTGCAGATAACGTACCGCAGCAGAAGCGCGGTGAGAAGCGTTATTCGCACCACGACCATAACCTCCAGCAGCTGTCATCTGCTAAATGCCATCAAGCAAACACAGAGAAGAAATGGCTAGAAAAGAATTCTTTCTACATGGGAACTAAAAATAAAGTTCAATTATCAGCTTTCAGTATTCCGCTACAAAATAAATTCACTTTACTGGAAGATACTGGAAATTCGGAAGATACTTATGTGGGTTGTTTGAATGAAAAGGTTGCCAAGTCACCGAAGCAAGTAAAGAGACTGCATCAGAGGAATGTCATTGAAGTACCAAAAATTAAAATAGGTCATAAAGAGTCAAATGAAGCATTAGTGGTTGAATCTCCGACTGTAGAGTTTGATGAAGAAGACGAAGAAGAAGAGGAAATGGTTGCTTTAATGGAAATAAAAATAAATTCAAGCAAAAAGTCAGCCTTACTTGATACAGGTGCAAATGTCAATTGCATTGACTACTACACATTAAAATCAGTTGTTGCCAAACCAGAAATAGTCAAGACAAATAAAGCGTTGCTTACAGCTAATAAGCAATCGTTGAAGACAATTGGAGTTTGGAAAGGAGAATTCAAAATAGGATTTAAAACTTTTTCAACAAATTTCTATGTTTGCAAAGGTATATCGCATAATATAATACTAGGAAATAAATTTCTGTTAAAGGCAAAAGCAGACATTTCTTATGAAAGACTGATAGCAACATTCATAACACCAAGAAAAGAAAAAATAAGAGTACCGTTTGGAATATTTTACAGACCAGTGAACAGCATTAATGTGTTTGAATGTATAGAAGTTGATAAAATTTATTCTGGTCCTACTTTTGTGAAACCTGTCAAAGCAGTATCGATTCCGCCAAGAACAGTCAAATGGGTCAAAGTAACAACAACTCCGCATCAATTGTTTCAAGATACGACTTTTATTGGAAACCCAAACTTGTTAAAGCACTATGAGTTGATGGTATCAGATTTTGTCTTAGGTCCAGGTGACAGAAAATTTATTCAAATTACAAACCTGAGTAATAAGTATAAAGAAATCGACTTGAAATTGAATTTAGCAGTTGATTCAGAATATGAGGAAATATTTTACCCTTCTGCAGAACAAATTAATGCAAAAGATGCGCAAGCGAAGGTACATGTGCAAGAAAAAATTGATTTTAACCTGAATAAAAATCTAACGGAAGAACAACAACAAACAGCTACGGAATTGCTACAGAAATACAGAGATGTTTTCGTATCAAAGGTTTCGGAGCTGAGGAGGTGCAAATACCCACCGATCAAAATTGAATACGATAAAGACAAAATCGTACGACAGAGGAATTACCGAATGAGCCCGGATGAGAAAGATTTCGTTGAAAATTATATACAGGATCTCTTAAAAGCGGATTTGGTAGAATACTGTACGTCTGTGTATTGTACGCCAATCCTAGTGGTACCCAAGCCAAATCACACCAAGGATCGTCCATCGTTCCGTTTAGTTCAAGATTTTAGGAAAACAAATAAAATTTTAACAGACATCAAATACCCGATCCCAGATCAACAAGAACTGATTGATAGTTTTCAGGGAAAGTACTGGCATTCAGTAACTGATAACTGTTCCGGATACACGCAACTGACGCTTCATCCGTCGTGTCGAGACATAACAGCATTCGACTCTCCAAGTGGTAGCCGTTTCCGTTGGAAAGGTATGCCGCAGGGATTAAGCGTCGCACCAGCGTTGTACGCATTGGCAATGGATCATATACTAATGGAACTCAAACAGAAGAAAAAGGTAATCAATTACTTTGATGACACGCATATTGGTACAAAAACTTTTGAGCAGCATTTAAAAGTACTTGAAGAATATTTCCAATTGCTTCAGAAATTTGGAATAAAATTAAATATAAGTAAAAGTACATTCTTTCAGAGACAAGTGAAATTTCTTGGTTTAGAAGTAGACGGAACAAGTGTTCACATTGCAAAGAAAAGAATTGAAGCAATCAGAAAAATTCAGGCACCAGAAAATAAAGATCAATTGCGTTCAGTTCTTGGAATTTTTAATTACAATAGAAAGTTCATTAAGTCATACGCACATATAGCGCAGCCACTCAACCATCTTCTTAAGCAAGAAGTAGACTTCGAGTGGACAGACAAGGAACAAAATGCTTTCGATCAATTGAAAAACATTTTGTCTAACCCACCATCGTTAAGGCTTTATAATCCGAAAAATAACAACAGGGTGTGTGTAGACGCTTCGTATCAAGGTTTAGGCTGTGCACTTTACCAGCAGGACCCGGATACTAGAAGATTCGCACCTGTAGCTTTCGCTGGCAGAAAGTTAAAGGATTCGGAGAAAAAATTGCCAATTTATTACCTAGAGTGCGCTGCACTTGTGTATGCTTTTGTTGTTTTTCGTTGTTATCTGCAAAATCGAAATGTGGAAACAGAAGTTCTTACTGATCATCAATCACTGCAATCATTACTAAAAACAGATAAACCTGAAGGGCCAATTGCTAAACATATAATGTTTCTCTCACAATTCAAATTTAATATAAAATACAGGCCAGGGAAGAAGAATTTAGACGCAGATACGCTGTCTAGACATCCAGTATCAGAAACCGAAGGAACTGTTGATGACATGGTAGAGGAACTGTTCCCCGAGAGGATACAGGACCGAAGCCATATAGAAGCTGTAACAACAAGACGACAGATGGCCAAAGAACAACAGGCAGAAGACCAAGCAAAATTATTGGATATCAGAAACAAAAGCAATGACAACTCAGAAATAGTTAATTTGGTACTGAATAAATCATCAATTGTCAAGGATTTACAACAGGCAGACCCGGAGTTAACAGCGATAGTGGAACAGCTTCAAAAAGGAACACCAAATCTCGAGGATAGCAATTACAAGATAAAGGATGGATTACTTTACTTGAATCATGATTCTAAACTTCTTTTAGTCGTACCTCGTTCGTGCCGGAAATATATCCTTGCCGAATTTCATGACAACAGAGGACATAGGCGTCATAAGCATTTGGTACAAAACATCTTAACCACATTTTGGTGGAAAACTGTCAATAAAGATGCACTGACTTATGTGCAAAGTTGTCAGTATTGTATGACTACTGAAAATAATCCCATGATAAAACCGGGACTTTTGAAGCCTGTAGCGCCTACAAGAATGTTTTCTCAAATTTCGTGCGACTTCGTTGGTGAATTCAAAGCTAGCAAAAATAAAAACAAACATTTTTGTGTAATTGTAGACGCTTACACAAAGTACATGTGGACTAAACCCGTTAAGACAGCGGATTCCGTTAATGCGATACAATGTTTGGAAGAATTCACTCTTCTATTTGGAGTCTGTGACACCTACACATCTGATAGTGCTTCTTATTTCACGTCATTTGCTTTCCAAGAGATGTTAAACAAGTGGGATGTTTTTCACAATTCATTCAGGAAAATACCACACTGTAATGGGCAGTGCGAAAGATCCATTCAGTCACTGAAGAAAATTTTGTGTGAATTCCTACTGCAATTTGGAGAAGACTGGGAATCATACTTACAATTGGCAACGTTGTTTTACAATATAAATTATCACGACACGATTAAATGTAGTCCATTTTATGCCGTGCATGGATTTAATCCAGTTGTGCCAGGGATTCTACAACTTGTACCAGCTTCAGAAGAAAACCTAAATATCAAGATCCAAAACCATACAAATTTTTTGGAAAATTTGAAATCTAGAATTGAACAAGCTCAAGCAAAAACTAAAGAGTATTATGATAAAGGCAGAAAACAAGTTGCATACTCCATTGGACAGCAAGTACGAGTGAGAAATGAAAGTGACGACATCTCATGGCCGAATAAAAAAGTTAATTGGATTGGACCATATAAAGTTGTTGGAAAGAAGTCATCGCATTTCTACTATGTGATGGTGCGTGAAAAAGACTCACACGGTGGTGAAAGAGATGTTGTAAAAGAATATCATATCATCAATATCAGACCATATAATGATAGACCGCCAGACTTGAAAATCTAATGACTTGCTCTCACTCATTCATAGTTTAATTTGGATTTTTTTTAAAGATAAGAATTCATACCAGATTCTTATTTTAATGTTTTTCTTTGCGGCCTTATGGAAGACTTGACAATGTTTTGGTTCATTTCAGGGTGCGTCGCACGCTTGTAGCTATAAATCTCTCGCTTGTCACTTCTAATTTCTTTTCATTTTATTTCCTATTTTATTTCAGGCACTGTTAGGTGTAGATCGTAGTTTACCTTTAATTTTCCATTTTATAGGTGTAGAATTTTAGATACTTAGGGGTTAACTGCTGGTACCTTCTTAGATTTAAATGATTTTATTGCATTCTTAATAATTGCAAAATTTTAAAATTTTCCTTTGATCTTATGTCCACCAACACTTCTAAAGTTCGTCTAATGGGTCGGACCGTCGCATATGACTAATACCGCATTTCTCTCCTTACAGCACTACTGACGTTTACTTTTAGTGATCATGGCGCTCACGCCGTGGTTACTACTGTGCCTTATGCTCATAAGCAGAACAGAGGGTGATAATCAGGGAGGCAGTCTTCTTATTACTGAGACTAAAGCTCTCCAAGTTATGGAGACAGATTTTCGCGTTGCAACAGGTTCCTTGAACGTATATGTCACTACAAATTTACCGTCAATGGCTTTGAAAAATGTATCTCCAATATCTGATAACTGTGATAAAATGACCTTAACAGATGATTATAAAAACCTTTGTAAAGCAAGTTCTGCTATGGATGTGACTAGTTATACTATTCTTCGGGAATTAAACAGAGTATTTGTTACTACTGATAGAAGTAAGATGATAAGGAAACAACGATCTTTGATTCCAATTCTGGGCAGAATTCGTCATTGGCTAGAAGGGACTGTTACGGACAGTGATTTGGACAAAGTGATAGAAACTGTGAACAGTCTGGGCCAAAGAGTACAAGTGATAGGAGAAACTACAAATAGAGTCATAAATGCAACAAATAATAATGTAAAAGTGTTGCAAGGTTTAACCGCTACACTTCAGTCCAAAATGAAATATTTCTCGGAAGCCTATAACATAATTGCAGCAGCAGTAAATAATGACTCTTATTCTTCAGATCTCATGTTCTCTAAAGTTTTGGGATCACTTGTATTACAGACTAAGGTCAACCTTCTGCAAACTCATTTGTTATCACTTAAATCTATATTCAGTAGCTGTAAGAATTTCATGATTCCACGACTTGTTGTGAATGAGGAAGATTTGAATCAGACATTGTCTAAGGAAGAAGAAAGATTGCATGCCTCCGGCATTGTATTATTATTTTCCCATGCTGAACTGAGTAAATACTATGAACTGAAAACTACAAAATGTGAATTGTTACAAGAAGACAGTTTAAAAATAACAATTCAATTGCCGATTGTCGATAAATTATCCAATTGGAAGGTTGTGTCTCTGAAGCCTATGAAATTTTTGGTGAATAGTTTGACCTGTCAAATTGTGGAAAAACAAATCAATGTAGCAAGTAATGGTGTAGAAATGAGGAATCTGGAAGATGCCGAATTGTTCGGAGGTCTCAATGTTTATATGTTACCTAGACATAATTCCCCGGAACACCTATCAGATTGTATACATCATTTAGTAAAAAAGACTGATTTGTCACTCATGTCAAAAGCTTGCCCTTTGTTGTGTAAAGACGTTTTAGCCTCAACAATTCAAGTTCTCAGTGAAACCACATATGTGTTGCTAAATCCTGGTACTACCGTAAACGTTATCTGTTCGAACCAGCTTGTCCAGAAGATACCCCAAACAAAGAATGGTCGAGTAGAAATAAGTCTCCCATGTCAGTGTGCTTTACAAGAAGTTTTGGGAACTCAAGATATTCTGGTTCATGCTAATCCTATCTGTAACATCTCCAGTGATGAGGTAGCCATTAAAGTCGAATGGGCGACAGAGGAATTCCAATCTCTTCATCTATTCGCGCCTAAACGGCACATTGTTAAATTTTTGGATAATGTAACCCTCCCGGAATTGTCTTTTATTACAGTTAGTCCCATGCCAGCTGCAAAAACATGGCATGATTTGCCACTGTTTCATAGTGGTAAATTAGAAATAATTATGTGGCTTATTTTAATTCTTGTTGGTTGTATTGGAACTTCCTTATATTTAGAAAAGCAATGTAAATTTTGTACTGCTTTGTTGGCATGCTGTCATTGGCTGTCAACAAAAACTAGAAATACAACTGCAGAAAATGACGGGGAAAGACCGAGTCAATATGCGGAGGTCGAAATGGCACAAAGAACGCCAAGGGCTCGACGGTTTTTACGCCAAGTGGCCAATAATCCCGTCCAGACAACAAATCTGTAGGCATTTTATTTTGTGCTCATTTTTTTCTATGTGGTACCTTAATGTTAAAATAGTTAGAATAGCAGTTAAGCAGCCATTGTCCAACTGGCGGTGCGCACTTAATCCGAATGTTGCCAAGTCCTGTAGGAGGCGGCACAGTTTTCGAACTGCCCCTTGCCGAAGTCCGTTAGGGACGAGGCCGGACGGGAAAAGGCATAAGCCGACCCTAGCCGAGGGGACATTGCACGCGCCAGGAACCCGGGTCCCACAGCAACAAATACCATACCATCTAGTTGCACGCCGAGTCCAAAAGGAGGAGGCAGAGCTCATTATTGTGGTGACCTCAAGAGCGGGTTACAAGTCCAGACAACCGCCACCTGAGTCGCATAGCGAGGAACGGTGTCGGTTGGGGGTGTGTGATTGGAAGGCGTTAGGCGCGCCATCACCGCTCTACCGCGCAGGGGCGTCCATCGCACCTCCGTCGGTATTGGCAAGGACATATCTACGAAGATCAACCGGGATGAAGAACCGACCCCGGTGCTGCAATTCCACGTAGATGGGACACCAGACAACTACAAAGGCACCAATCAAGATGAGGACATCTTTCTTCAGGGAGAGGGGAGAGAGAGAATGCCGGATCAGATTGTTGTCATATAGTAGTTGTCATAGTCATAGAATTTCGTAAAATTAAGTAGCATAAGCAACTTACTATAAGGACTTTTATTTTATGAATAAAAGAAAAGTAATTATTGAGACACCAATCACTTACCAAAATTTTATGTAAATTGTACAATCTAAATTGATTAAACATTGTAAAATTAAGTCATCGCGAATTCGCCTGAAACTGTCAATAAGATCGAGACGCTCTTCTCCCCAACCGGGGGGATGTCAGGGAGCCGCGTAGGTTTGAATACTCGTGGGCCCTGCAGAGGAAGGCGCGATGACATCCGACCCAGACTCTGCGCGATACTCGGGGCGCAGCGGAAAGCACGGCCCGGGAGCGCGCTGGGTCCGGCCGTCCGGTTAGACGTGTTCCGGCCCTCGACTGGCAAAGACCAGCTCCGTAAGTGCTTGGTGGCCTCACTATTCCGATCAGTTAGTCTCTTTAACTTGAATCCAGTGAGTGTTTATTCCCAACTACAACCTGCGTTACTTCCCTGGTACGACCACTGAGTCTACACCCAGCCGGTTTCCGAGCCTAGGTACGTCGAGTCCGAGTGCCTAGCCGGTAAAGCCGACAGGTGCTGTGACCCGATATGCGGACTGCTCGAGGCGCCCGCGTTGTAGTAATAACAGAGCAACACGTTTGGAGGGCTTCGCGGGGGCGATGCACACGGGCCAAGGGCTATGCAATCCCCGCTCGGGGCGCGACCCAACGCGGCTGACCCGGGCCACTTTTCCGTCGCGCTTCCCCCTGGAATGGTCATGGACTCGCGCTCTTCCCGCGGTCACCGGCATCTCATCCCCGCCACAGCGGGGGGCTCACGGCCGTCCCCCGCCGACCCCCCGCAACTCTCTATCCTCCCCCAGCCGCTGCCGCCCTCACTCCCACTGCTTCTCCCCGCTCTTCAACTTTAAATCCCATCAGATTGAATTTATAAATGTATTTCGTCGGCGGGGCTTTGCGGAGAGGTAACAAGTCTTCTGGCTGCGCGGCAGCAGCGGCAGCAGCGGCAGCAGCGGCAGCAGCAGCAGCAGCAGCAGCAGCGGCAGCAGCGGCAGCAGCAGCAGCAGCAGCAGCAGCAGCGGCAGCAGCGGCAGCAGCGGCAGCAGCGGCAGCAGCGGCAGCAGCGGCAGCAGCGGCAGCAGCGGCAGCAGCGGCAGCAGCGGCAGCAGCAGCAGCGGCAGCAGCGGCAGCAGCGGCAGCAGCGGCAGCAGCGGCAGCAGCGGCAGCAGCGGCAGCAGCGGCAGCAGCGGCAGCAGCGGCAGCAGCGGCAGCAGCGGCAGCAGCGGCAGCAGCGGCAGCAGCGGCAGCAGCGGCAGCAGCAGCGGCAGCAGCGGCAGCAGCGGCAGCAGCGGCAGCAGCGGCAGCAGCGGCAGCAGCGGCAGCAGCGGCAGCAGCGGCAGCAGCGGCAGCAGCGGCAGCAGCGGCAGCAGCGGCAGCAGCGGCAGCAGCAGCAGCAGCGGCAGCAGCGGCAGCAGCGGCAGCAGCAGCAGCGGCAGCAGCGGCAGCAGCGGCAGCAGCGGCAGCAGCGGCAGCAGCGGCAGCAGCGGCAGCAGCAGCGGCAGCAGCGGCAGCAGCGGCAGCAGCGGCAGCAGCGGCAGCAGCGGCAGCAGCGGCAGCAGCGGCAGCAGCAGGCAGCAGCGGCAGCAGCAGCAGCAGCGGCAGCAGCGGCAGCAGCGGCAGCAGCGGCAGCAGCAGCAGCGGCAGCAGCGGCAGCAGCGGCAGCAGCGGCAGCAGCGGCAGCAGCGGCAGCAGCGGCAGCAGCGGCAGCAGCGGCCCCTCAGCGCCGGCTGCAGTCGTGGGCGGCCACCAGATGCCGAGTGCTGGCCGCGGCCCTCGAGGCCCTCTCGGACGTCTTTCTCCGGACGGGGAACTTGCAAGAACAGAAGAGAGCCGCTTGCCGCAGTCACCACGTCGCCGCTAGCACCGTTGTCCCAAGTCGTGGCCAGCGCAGCCCCCAAATGTAATCACCGAATCCGAGGAGACCCGGGAACGCCGCTGGAGGTGGCGATCTGGCGGCTCGGCTCGGCTCGGTGCGGCCCCCGCCTCTCCCTGTTCTCCCTTCCCGCTAGCCCTCGTTCCCTGCAGTTTCCGGTCGGGGCTGCGGGGGAAGGGCGGAGCACGGTGCGGGGGCAGGCTGAAAGGGGGCCGCAGTCCGCAGCCATCGCCGGCCAGGATGTGGTCGGGGAGAGGGGGGAGGAAGGTGGAAGAGTTAGGGGCACGTGGGGGAGGAGGAAGCCCCAGGTACATTTTTATTTTCTTGACGCGCCGCACCGCTTTTCTGAAACAAAGTGCGAGACAAGAGGATGGGGAGACGGCAGCATCCCGGCGCAACCGCTTTTCACCTGGAGAAGAGGTGGGAGTGACGGAGTGAGTGGGGGCCGCGGGGGCTTTGGGGGCTGCGGGGGCCGGGGTCAGGTGGAGGAGGGGAAGCCAGAGCATTTGCATGGCAGACTTTTTGATTTTTAAGTTTGTTGCTGTATTCCGCGTGGTGATGGTGTCGCGGGGCTATCCACTCGCTCTCTATGGTGGAGGGGAGGGGAGGGGCACGAGGTAAGGTGAGACGAGGGCTGTGAGACTTTCGGGTGCACCTTTTGTGCTCGAGTCGTCGTCGTTACGAGAAAGGACAAAGAGTGTTGGAGATTTTCCCCTTTTTCTTGCCGACACCCGCCGTTTCCCGTGCCGTGGGCAGAGAGCGGGGCAGTGCTCGGTGGGGCGCGCGTGTCAGCTGTCCTCCCGGCCCTTTCCTGACCAGCACTGCTGCGGGGACCGTCGTCCAGCCCCGCGGCCCGCTCGTATTTTCTTTATCGATGCACTTTATGTTGTTTGCTGCTAATATGACGGCAGATGGCAGCCACCCTCCGGGACCGGGGGAGCGTATAGCCCCATGACGCCTCGCCCACGGCCGGCCGAGACCCGAGCCACAAAACTATCGTCCCGGGCCGCGACGTAAACAGGGGACCGTGTCGGCAGTGCCGAGGCCGCGAGGGCGTAGGGCCGCCGAGCTGCAAGACAGATGCGAAGTGCGCCACAAGTTTGGCCGACATCCCCGCGTGCAGCAGCAGCAGCAGCAGCAGCAGCAGCAGCAGCAGCAGCAGCAGCAGCACCAGCAGCACCAGCGCCAGCAGCAGCAGACCGGCTCCGTGTCGGCGTGAGGCATCACCTCCCTCAGTGCATACTTTAAGTAACGGGAGATTTCATCTCTCGGTGACCCAGTTTCCGCACGTTGGCGTACTCCTCCCGCTGCGAGTTACACCGTGCACGGCGCACGGCATGCCAGCGGCCGACTTTTTCTACTCGTCAGCCTCTCGGACGTCGTGGCACGAGAGAAGAGAAGAGTGTGCGACAGCGACAAAGTTTGTACCGGCGACAAGGCAGAGTCCTGCGGTCATTCCGAGGGACATCAGCCTGACCCGGCCTCACCCGGCGCCCGGCCGGGTGCAGCCGAGATGTCAAGTTCTCCTCATCCCCCCTGCAAGGAGAACGACGAGAAACAACAGGGATAGACAATATCGTGACCCTGCCTGGCCTCCTGCTGCTCTGCTGCTGCTGCTGCCCCCGAGGCGAGGAGAGAGTGCCGCCAGCGAGGAGCGGCGACTGTCACACTCAATCCAATGTTCACCGCCGGCGGTGGTATGCTTGCTTGTTCCCCCCGTGCTCAGTAACGGTGTGTGTGTGTGTGTGTGTGTGAGAGAGAGAGAGAGAGAGAGAGAGAGAGAGAGAGAGAGAGAGAGAGAGAGAGAGAGAGAGAGAGAGAGAGAGAGAGAGCTGCTCGGGTGCACGGAAAGGTTCGATCCAACCCTTTTATCCCCACCGTCCTCCATATTCCCCCTCTCCCCTACACACACATACACACACACACACACACACACCTTTTGGGCTCCACTATAGCAGCTGTCGATGGGGGCATAGAAGGCACCTGTGCGCCTTCATAAATCCTACACGGTGTGTGTGCGTGTGTGTGTGTGTGAGTGTGTGGCAGGACGTAGGACGGGTGAATGACAAGCGACAGTGTAGAGCAGAGCGCTGGTAATCCCGAGCCACTCGCTTCTCCCCTCCTTCACGTCCGTAACCTTCCGCACAGCCGTACTCTACTCGTTGCTGTGCGGTCTTTGATCTGCACCCACGCGGTGTATGCACGCGTGGTTTACTTTTCCCAGGAATGCAACGAACCTATTTACAGAGTGGGTGCGTCGAGTGTGTCCCAGGAATCCCCAGCGGCGCAGTCTGTGCAAGCCCAAAAAATCACAAGTTGAAACGAAAGTACCCCCATTCAAAAAAAAAATCGAGTTTAGAAATTTTTGTGTAAAATACCCCAGTTTTGAGAAAGGTGTGATTTTTGTTTTACATGCAGGCGATGTTTCTACCGTGGTCATTGATTTAGACTTGAACTCAGCCGCCCCACGGCCATGGATGGAGCAGTCAGCCCAGAAGTGGCCGTGTCATCGCCCTCTCCGGAGCGGACCCGCCGGCTGATGTCGATCGAATCTCGGGGTGGTCGAATGCAGAGTCAGAGCAGAGCGGCAGTCGGCATCGCGATAAAAAGGAAATCTCCGGCAGCGGCGGCGCGGGCGGCGCCCCCCGCGGGGTCCGGGGCTCAGGAAGGCGTTCAGGCTAAGGGGATTACCTCACAATCTGGCACGCATAAATAGCCCGTCGTTTACGCAAAGAGGCCCATCGGGAGCGAGTTTCTTTGGACTGCCACTGTATATGACCGTAAATGAAATTCTCTAAAATAAAAAAATAATAAAAAAAAAACACGTTGGCTTATACGCGGCAGCATTTTTCCGCTGCTGTTTCGCGGGTTGCAGCTGAAAATCCCAGTCCGTGCCGAGTTCAATTCCTTTCGAGAGCACCGCACAGCCATAAGTTTGAGGTCACGCCCCCGCACTTGTCGGGGCTTACCCTCCCCTCACCTCTGCTGCTGACACAACCCGTACTCACTCGCCCCGCCATATTGGCGCTGCGTCTGCTTCCTTTTTTAACGGCCAATTCATCCCCAGGGTACATACATACCCTCCCTTTCTCGAAAATTAACTGCCGCAATCGCACGGGTGGGCCGCCGCTGTGCGCTGCTGTGCGCCGCATTGTTAGCCTCGGGTCCAGCGCACGCATCATCCCGGGGCTTTATTCAGGTCGCGTGACACGTGACGCGATGGGATTGAGGCGCGGACTCCGGGCGGCACAGGTCGGCTCCGGTCGGCTCCGGGTGGCACAGGTCGGCTCCGGTCGGCTCCGGTCGGCTCCGGTCGGCTCCGGTCGGCTCCGGTCGGCTCCGGGCGGCTCCGGTCGGCTCCGGTCGGCTCCGGTCGGCTCCGGTCGGCTCCGGGCGGCTCCGGGCGGCACAGGTCGGCTCCGGTCGGCTCCGGGCGGCTCCGAGCGGCTCCGGGCGGCTCCGGGTAGCTCGGCGGGTTGAACGTCCCGCGGAGCCGCACGCAGCCGCCCGCCTGATGGATTAGAGGCCCCAGGCATGGCCGCAGCCCACGCAGGGTCGATGCTCGTGCGAGACGGGCTCAGCCTCTTTTTGTTTTTCCACTATTTTTTAGCTCTCTGCATCGACTTTTCTACTTTTTTTTATTCTTCTCCTCACAGCAAGTGTCGTTGTCGCCACATTCTGCATTCAGTTTCATTTGCCGCGGTTGTGCTGTGGTGCCAACTTTAGGAACTGATGTTCAGTTAAAACATATTAAATACTGTTGTTCCTTCATAATACTTTACATCTTCCGTATCATACGATGTAATTGAACCCTTGGTAACAAACTGAAAATTAACACAATGTAAAGGAGGCCTATTGTCGCCAACTTGGCTCTATATTTGCATTGGTCTGCGCTTCGGTTGGTGCCTCGCAGCGCGGCCGTGGCTTGTGATGGTCCACCACGCGAAGTCAAGTAACAATGTCGGTTTGGTCGCGCGGTCTCGCCGGTTTTCCTTTTTAATTTTTTTCTAAACTTAAATTTCAAAGTTGTGATTAAGAATTTATTATCAACATCGTGATATTTTTTTATTTGCTTGTCGTGACCTCTTTTCCAATTTTTTAAATAATTCCTCCTATTTTGAATGGCGCTGATGAAAAGCGGTCGGCTTTTTATACGATATAAATCACTGCAGGCACCTGGGAGGTAGGCCATCCGCCGAACATTCGTGTCCGGCGGGCTGGCCTATGCACCCGTCCGCAGGCGCCAGGGATCGCCTGTGGGGTAGGCGAGCCCGCAGTACATTTGTGTCCGGCGGGCTGGCCTATGCACCCGTCTGCAGGCGCCAGGGGTCGCCTACGAGGTAGGCCATCCGCCGAACATTCATGTCCGACGGGCTGGCCTATGCACCTGTATGCAGGCGCGCGGCCCCACTTGCGAGTACGGCCTGTCGGTTGAGTATACTTTTCTTCGGTTGCCGTCATGAAACATTCCCCCCCCCCCCCCCCTGTAGACTCCGAATTGTTTTCGCTCTGATCAGGCGGCTTTGCAGCACGCGGCGGGGGCGTCCTACAGGACAGGAGCCCCGGTGCGGCCCCTGCCGATTAGAGGCTTGCTGACGGCGTGACGAGGGAGGCCAGATAATCCGACGACGCGCGGGGACTGGCAGCCTCTGGCAGCACTGGCAGCCGCCTGCCAGCTGTGCTGAGGGGAGGCGCACTGGCCAAATCACCACCAGCTCCGGACAGGAGCCGAGGCCACACGCCAGTAGCACTACCGCCCTGGTCTTTTCTGTCCATTTTAAATAGCGCACAACGTGAGTGCTATACTGATCAGCTACCGCACGTAAAACGCCCAAACTCGTCATGACGCCAGCGTCATCAAATGACGCTGATTTCCTTTTCACTGGCATTCCTTGTGAGCGGGTAACGATTTTGATGGTCTTTTAAAACTTCTTCTGGAATGGCCGTGCAGGGGCCGTCTGGTGCTTCGTTTTATGCGTAGTTTGCGGTAAATTGGCAGCCCCTGCCGCGGCACATCCGCCCGACGGCGCGAAGGGTGCAATGGCAGTAGGCTTGTGTGTGTGTGTGTGTGTGTGTGTGTGTGTGTGTGTGTGTGTCTGGGCATGGGTTAGTGTGCGTGTGAGTGTGGCAGAGGGGGAAGGGGCGGCTGGTTGGTCTAGGGTCTGGCGTGGTCGGGTCGGATTATGTCGAGGGCATGAACGGAAATTTTAGGCCCCCAAAAGGCGGGACCTCCCGCACGGGGGAGGAAATGAAGCCGTAAGCCGTCAAAGTTCCTGGGCGCGCTGGGCGAGCTGAGCCTGCACGCCACCGCCGCCGCCGCCAGGCCCTGTCCCGTCCCGTTCTGTCCGCCTCCTACGCCACCGCAGCCCCCCCCCCCCCCCAACTACTCCTCCTCCTCGCCGAATGTGTCACATAGGAGCAGTGCGAGGGACCTCTTCTCCGCTCATGTTGCGAGCGCCACGTTACAGCTAACAAGTGACAAAGCTCGGCTCGGCCAGCCTGTCAGACAGGGAAAGGGAAGGGCGCTCATCCAAGACTGTCCTTCCAGCCCTTCCTGCTTACGCCCTGCAAGGAACAGCACTGGTATCGGATCGGACCGTACCTTTTTAATATCCTTCCAAAAATTGAAAAAAAAATCCTGCTGCTACCCGTGCTGTTACGACACAGAAAACAAATTAGTAAATTAATTGTCTATTTTTTGGAGGGGGGGGGCACCGCTTTAGAATGTAGAGTGGTTGTTGTGCCAACAGGTGCAATATCAAGTCAGAGAGAGAGAGAGAGAGAGAGAGAGAGAGAGAGAGAGAGAGAGAGAGAGAGAGAGAGAAGCCATTAAAGATACCGCATGTATGGGCACTCGCACAGCAAGGTGCTCTCTGTCGGCCCGAGCGGTGGCGGCGTCTCCTCAAACTCAATTACCCTTGCCGAGACGAGGTGGGAGGCGTGGCACCTGTACCCAAGTTACGACTCTCGAAAGGGCTTATGTAATTAAATCTGGACGTTACGGGCATTAATCTTCCTCCGTCATAAAAGGCGGTGGAGACTTGCTTGTTCTCGTTGTACACCACTACGTAACGGTGGAGGGGACCGAGGGGGCCAAGGGGAGCCTCGGACATGATGACAATACTCAAGGCCACCCGGTTAGTTTCGTAATAGTGTGTCGTTCCCACAATAGGGATCATGGAGGGCGGCGCGGGGGGCGGCGCGGGCGTGACAACGGGGGGCGCGGAGGCGGCACGGAGGCGGCGCGGAGGCGGCACGGTGTATTGGTATTGTCGGCCTGCATTGTCCAGCACAGTGTTGTTGCCGCTGAGAAATAGAGTGGGGCCGGGGGTCGGGGACCGGGGGTCGGGGGCCGGGGGTCGGGGGCCGGGGGTCGGGGGCCGGGGGCCGGGGGCCGGGGCCGGGGGGGGGCCGGGCCGGCGCTGCCGCTCGGCCGGAGGAGGCGGCGGCTGCGGTCGAAAAGCTTTTGTTGAATTAGGATAAGGAGAAATTTGCATCGTCCTTGCGCGGACGCTCCCGCGCCGTTGCCCCCGTTTTTGTCCTCCACATCCTTTTACGGCGCGGTGTCGCCGTATAAAACTTTTTTGATATACACCAAACAAGGGCCGCGGCCGCGCGCGCCACTTTCTTCGTTTTTGGCGCCGCCTTTTGTTTTCGGTGTGAATGGCGACGGAGGTTGGCGAACCGGCAGCGTGCCGGTGGCGACCACCGTGGGCCAACGGCGCGGCCGCCTCCTACCCCCGTCGTCACCCCCGCATCCCCAACCCCCGGGTGGTGCTGGCCGGGGTGCGCGTTAGAAGTGTCTTGAACAAAAGTGATGACTGCGGAAGGTCAAGGAAACAGCCGGCAGCTCAGCCGCAACAAGGCGTTCATGTGCGACAATGGCTGGGAACAATGCCGGGATTATGCGCTGCCGCCAGGCCGAGGGCAGCCGGGGGAGCCGGGGGCAGCCGGGGGCCCCTTAGTGGGGGGCAGCGGGGGCCTCTGATGGGCGACAATCTGGGCGGGGGAGGGGGCGCCCTTCCGAACGCCTGCCGGGGCCCCGCGGGGGGTCCGTGTGGTAGCGGGGCGCGCGGTCACGCGAGCGGTGCTTGGGAACACGGCCGATGAAATGGAGTTATCGATCAGTCGATAGTTTTCGTCCGTGCATTACGCCTCGCAGCACCCAGACAAGCCCTTCACCCTTCAAAGCGCCGTGCAGTCGATGCCAAAACCAAAGTCCTCGCTTGCTCTGCCCCCGGTTCCTTACTTTAATTTATTTATGCCGTGATCTAAACCGCTTACTGCACCGCTTCCTTATGGTGACCGCATCTCGCAACCAGGTCACGTGAATGTTTAAACAGCTCTCGGATGCGGCACACCGCCTTTATCACTTGCATATCCAGGGTTCGTCAAGGCCCGTTCCAAAACGAGCAGGTCGCCAAGGACGTCACCGTGCAGGCTCGCCTGGGGCACGTCTGCGATATTCCTGGAATCACTTTCACGTTGAGCCTGCGGATAGCTGTCGCAGTGGCGTTGGCGCGGGCGTGGCGCACTCTTAAAAATGAACACTTGAATTAACGAAAAATGTACGTTTAATAAGGCTTTGTATCAAGAATCATTATGAAGAATCGCAGCTATACTTGAATCAAAAAATCTCGCCAAATATGGATGCTTGATCCGCGCATCCACATGCTAGATTCTAGCAGCCATATTTAACGGGCTTTCGTGTTTCAAGCTTAGCTTACCGAAGATGCTTGTTTCGAGCATATTATGTTTGGCGGACAATTTTGCAGTTTAAGCATAAAAAATGCATTGGACGAAGCATATTATGCTTGACTCAAGCTTCTATTTTTCAAAGTGCGCAAGCGTGCCGCAAGCCTGCCACAAACGTGCCACAAGTGTGATGCGGCCGTTACGCCGTTACGCTCCGCCGATACCGCGAAACGCTTCGCCGCGCGTGTTTCATGCAGATGAGGCGCTAATGCACGCTGTCAGCGAAGCCTTTACTTAACCTGTGGAAGTTGTGACGCATTTAAATTAGGTCGAGTTGTCATGCCTTTTCGATGTTCCCCGGGGGACGAGAGCGGCCCCAGGTGGTGCGGTGGGGATGGTTCTGAGGGCCTTCTAAGTGATTATTTTGCGCCGTCTCTGGAGAAAACTGTATGTACCGCATAACGCAGTCTCGTCTGCATGTTATCACGGGATTCAGCCCCCCCCCTCCACTAGTCTACCCGGTTTTCTTTTCCCCTTTTATTGCTTCGGGTTTTGTAGAAGCGTTGCGTGGGTCCACTCTGGACTCTGGGTCTGCAGCCGCCTCAACTCAAAGCGGGTGTGCCAATCCTCGCAGTCCCCCTAATAAACAAACACAAATGTGCTCGATTGAGATCCAATATTTGTCGACGCTCGAATATTTGAACGCGGACACGGATTTGGTAGTCGGGTCGCAGAATCGCGGAGACGACGCAGAGAGGGGGAGGTAGTAGGGGGCGTGGAAGCAAAAGAAAAAAAGAGAAAAAAACCACACAACAAAAAAAGACGAGGACTGGCCGACAGGAGAGGCGTAAAGCGTTCTGGAAGCGTTATCGTGACAGATATGCATGCAGCCCTGTCCCAAAGACCGCCGCGAGTTTCCGAACGATTATGTATGTGCATAAAGCCGTGTTTTATTCATGAGGCAAAAAGGAGGTCTTCTGCCGGATGCGAACTATGAGTGCAAGGAAATGTGCGTCGGGGAGGTGTTTATTCAGTGAAAGTCGGTCGCGGCGCGCCGCCTCCTCGTGAGAAGCCAGGGCAGCAAGCAGACTCTGCTAACATTTCCACAATTTTTCTCCCCACGTACTCTACCTGTGCGTTATTGGAGAAAGGAAAACACGTTCGGCGCGATTTGACCGACCTTGATTTGCAGCGACGTGTCCCTGAGGCTCGCTCCGGCTGGTATGCAAATTCGAGCCGAAATGTTGTGTTCGCCTTTTTTCACTGCACTGTTAAAAAAAATTGTTGGGATACGACATTTTGCTTGATGAACTTTTCGTTCTATAACGAATATGGTCCTTTGTGTTCAAAACGCATTTTTATCGTTTCAAAACGAGATAGTCGTTGCCGAACAAGTAATGTCGTTACATTAGGATATTGAAGTCGTAGTGAAACGACTTTTGTCGTAATTGAACGAAATGTGTCGAATGAAAACGTCTGTGATCGTACAGAAACGACTGCGCTCGCTATCAAACTTAGCGACTCTGGTGTCGTAAATTTACGACAATTTTTTTTACAGTGTGGGCTCATCTCCGTTATGCAAGGACCTGCTTGTCTGGCTGAGACAATGACCTCCAGTGACACCACCTGACAACAACTAAAACTTTTGCCTGACGGAGATGCTAACCGCCCTTCCCGTTTTGTTCCAGTGCCGCCGCACTCGCTCAACGTCTACGACATCTCCGGGAAGAAGGTCAACTCGTCGATCGGGCCGCTCCTCGAGGGTGACAACCTGGTGCTCAAGTGCGAAGTCAGGGGAGGTGAGTGAGTGTTTGCGCGGATCGCATGCACACAAACAAGGGGCCTGAGCCGGAGGGGGCCCTTTGCCAGCACGGGGCCCGGCCTGGCCCGGCCTGGCGGGTCTAGTGAAACCGAGGCGGGGCGCGCGGAACAATGGCGCCGCGCTGCGATACAGACAGACAAATCTAAACAAGATGATAGCGCTGAAATGGCTGTCTGTCTGACGGAGGGGAGCCCTCGAACAGAGGAGAGGGACTTGCGGTGTGGGAGGGGAGGGGGGGGGGGCGCAACAACAGCAGAGGAGGGGGCTGGGCTCCTTGTGGACTCCGCGGCATTGAGGCGAAATAGGAAAGAGAAAGAGTACGTATTGCAGGGGACAAGGGCTTTGATGGATTTTCTCATGAAGTGCAGGCGACCGTATTATACTGAGTGAAAGTGGTGATCGTGGAACGAGGATTTCCCGCGGAGGAGGAGGAGGGGGAGAGTGGGGGGAGGTCACGAGGTGCCGGCCAAACAACTCATCCTCTGGGATTGCAGCAGGCGGTCGTAAATTATTTTTATTTCAGTCAGCATTTCTCTCGCGGCCCGCGCACTCTGCAAATCCTCTTTATTAAAGTAATGCCCAAACAACTGGATTTCTCATGTAAGTTTTTTTTCTTCTCGGAAAAAAAGGGGGAGGGGCGAAATCGGATAGCAGCACCTAAATTAGACAATCCGCGGGGGTCGTCAGTACTGACCAGCGCTGGCTACGCAGGGCAGGCCAGCTCTGTGCTCTGACTATTGTTTCTAACGCGGGATCGGAAGCCTCTCCTGAGCACCTGCCGCTTTTCTCCGAAAGACGCTACCGAGACGGCTTCTACCGTCCCCTGGCGGTGGCGGTTCTCATGCACTGAGAAATTTTTTTGGCTCTGGGCTCAGGACGTTTAGTCCCCAGGCCGAAAGTCTGGGAACGCACTAAACGATTAGAGCCAGGCACTAAACGATTAACGCCTGTGTCTAGAGTTTTGCTCCCGTGTCTATAGAGTTTAGACCTACGGATTAAACGTTTTAGATGTAGGGTCCAGGTGGAACGCACAAAACTACCCTTTGGTGCAGCAGCCAAAGATTTTTCTCAGTTTGGAAGTGCCGCCGCCGGGTCTGGGCAGCAGCCGGGGCAGCAGCAGCAGCAGCTGCGCAGCAGCCGTGCAGCGCTCAAACGGCCCCCCACGTTGTTTCTTTCATTTCTGGGCCGCTGACCCACGTTGACTCACGTTGTCCAGGTCGTGGCGCAGCTGGCGGGCTGGGGGTCCCAAGGGGGGTCCGCAGGGACGCTGCAGGTCCTGCAGGCCGCGCTGCTGGAGGGGGAAAGTGCGCAGTGGGATAAAGTTGGCGGTAGGCGAAATGAAAACGCATTCAGGCAGCGCGCGCGCGGCGGGGGACGGGACGGGACGGGGAGTCCTCGGTCCTCGGCACCCGCTGCTGCGCTGCACTGCGGGCCAAGGTCCTACAGTCGGTGCGAAGCAACCTGCACTTATTCTCGTTGTACAATCCTCCCGACTCTATGCAGAAAGTTTTAGAAGTAAAAAAAAAATGGTCGTATAAAACGTCGTACACGGCTCAAGCGAGTCGGCCCCCTCGTGTCTGTCCGTCTCGGCCTGCGTGCACAGTGGGCGCAGCGTGCCCTCCCCTCGACACGTCAACACCGCGGGCCGGGCCGACGGCCGCGGGACACGGACGTCTCTGCGACCTTTCGTGAGCACGTCTGTCTCCCGCGGCGCATTCAGAACTGCAAACAGTCCTCTCGCTGACAGGGCTATAATTTGCGCTGTCGCGGGTTTCGTCTTCGTCTGCTCTGGTCGGCTGGCTCCACGTGCCGCCCTTCTTGCTCTCGCAGCGCCTCACTCAGAGAAACGACGGTCCGCAAAATAATTCATTCGAGAATCCATAAAATTCTTAACCCGTGGTCAAATCCACAAAATAAAGGATTCAACCGCAAGAAATTGTCTGATTAATCTCGAATGCGTTTTCGAAAGGTTTTTGGAAGGGCACTCCTGTTTTGCTCGCGGCTGACATCGTCAGGGGGATTATTGCCGTCCCTCGCGCACGCTAAGGGCATACGCGGTACTGCTGATCCGATTAGGGCCCTTAAGGGCTACAGGGTAGTGTGGTGCGGTAGTATTCGTTTGTCCTCATTAAGTCGGAGACCTCACGGGTGTTCGTATGCTACTAGCCGAGCTCCCCGCCGCACAGCAGCCGCAGCTGATCCCTCCTCACCGCCCCACACGTTTTTATCTCACCGCGCGCGAGACGCTTTCTGAGATTCGTCCCGAACTATGCGGCAGGTCCTTTCAACAAGTGGTGCGGGCTCCATCCCGTCCCGGGCACCGATCGGCCCCCCCCCCCCCCGGCAAACTCAGCACAATCAAACAACCTTGTTAACACAATCCGATTCGGAAGCAATAGCCAAGTGGTGCCGGCCGGGGCCGGGGCCTCGGGGGGCGGGGGCCGCGCGGAGGATGTGCGGCCAAGTTGGGAATGTTTGACGAGAATTGCAAAACGCCCCCGTGGAAAGGCTGACTGCGCAGGCGGAAAGGGGCCGAGGCCGGGGCCGAGGCGGGGGCCCACCACCTCCCAGAGCCGGGCAACCCCACTTTTGGAAATCGCCGGATTAAGATTCGCTTACAGAGGACCTGCTTAGATCCCCGCCTCCCCCAAACATGTGTGGGCACGACAACGACTGTCTTCTGCACGCCAAGCCGATGTTCCTTATCTAACTCGGCACTGCGATATCGTGTGTGTGTGTGTGTGTTGGTACGCTTGAAAGTGTGTGTGTAGGTGTAGGTGTGTGTGTGTGTGTGTGTCTGTGTGTTGGTGCGTGTGTGTATGCGGGTGCCCGTGTGTGTGCGCGCGCCTAGAACTCGGTTCTGCGGCGCAGCACAAAAATTTCGCAGAAACGGAGTGCAAGGACCTCAAGGGCCTTTTTTTTTTTTTTTTTTCCTTGACCCTTGTGATCTCTTACGAGTTCACGACATTGGCGTCTCGTGCTCTTAACGCACTGGGAACAAGAAAAAAAATCACGTGGAAGTGACCCGCAGTGAAGGAAGAGCTCCTGCCACTTCTTGCGCGAACGTCAGAAAAAGAAAAGTGCTGCCCAGCCGAGCTGCAGAGACAGCAGTGTGATCCTTGCCGTGCGGGCGGCCCCGGCGGCATCGGCGGCCCGGGTACCCCGCGGGGACCAATCGGTACCACCACCATCCACTGCCAGCAGCCGGGGCAGCAGCGCAGGCCAGAAGTAGTACTACTAGGGCTTTGGACTGGAGAGGATCTCTGCTCGACTGGAGCCCGAGTCTTTGCCGAGCCTCCGAGCGTTCCCTATAATTCCCTGCTTGGGGTCGATCTTTATATCGATTGTGTGTCGGCGCCACCGGGCTCGCAGTGGTAGCCCAGAGAGCGGCTCCGCGGCGGCAGCAGCAGCGGCAGCAGCAGAGGCAGCAGCACAAGCAGCGGCAGCAGCAGCAGAAGCAGCAGCACAAGCAGCAGCAACGGCGGCACGGCGGCTGCAGGCGACTCCGCGCTTTCCATTGTAAAAGTTTCGCCGCGTTCTTTGATGTGGCTAACAGGCCCGGCGGACTCGTTCGGAGCCCGAGTGAGCGAACGATCCCGGCCCTGCCCAGCCCGGCTCAAGTCGGCGGCGCTTTTCCGCTGGCGCTTCACCGCTGGCCTTGCTACCCGCCCGGTGCGGTGCCGCGGTGCTTTGCTCCTCGCTCCTCGCTCCTCGCTCCTCACCAGCATCGAACAGTGACCGTGATAACCATCTCCGTGGGATCTGCGGCGGTGGCAGCGGCGTGCGCTCCGCAGGGTGCACCCCCCCCCCCCCTTCCTTCTTTTCGTCCGCGCAGCTTCGCTGTAGTGCGCGAGATAAGTGCGTTAAACATGGCTAATTGCCCTCAATTAACTTGTCTGGGCGGCGCTGTGCCATGCCATTCCTGCCTGGTAGTGTGCCAGGACGCCGAGTGCGGCGCTGCGGCGCTGCATTGTGTTATGTCCCTTCGGGACGGGAGAGGGGGCGCCCCCTGTGGACGCTGAGCAAACGAGTAGGAATATAGAGTACCGCTGCTGCGCAAAAACACAGCCCGGCCAGGGGAGAGCCGACGGGGCGGAGACCCTCTCGCCCCGACTGTCTTCCACCTCCTCACCCCAGCCGTCGCCGTCGTGTTGCAGGTCGGCCGGAGCCCACCGTGTCGTGGTTCGCCAACGGCCGGCTGCTGGAGGGCGTGGTGGACGCGTCCACGCCCAAGGTGATCGTGAACCGGTTGGACGTGTCCCGGGTGACGCGGGACCACCTCAACACCACGTACCGCTGCCAGGCGTCCAACACCCGCCTCATCGACCCCAAGCACCACGACGTGCAGCTCGACCTCCGACGTGAGTCACAATTTATTAACGACTGCTTCCAGGCTAGAATTTTGTAAGGAACCGCACATTCTCAAAAATAGAAACTTGAGTCGGGCATAATATGCTTGGTCCAATGCATTTTTTATGCTTTAACCGTAAATTGTCCGCCAATCATGATATGCTTGAAACGAGCATCTTCGGTAAGAATCATGACTAAGTTTGAATCAAGAAAGCCCGTTAAATACGGATGCTTGAATCTAGCCCATGGATGCTTGAATCAAGCATCCATATTTGACGAGATTCAAGTAGCTGCGATTCTTGATAATGATTCTTGATACAAAGCTTTCTTGGATTGAATCAACTTATTCCGCAAAGAATCCTTATTTAACGTACATTTTGCGTTCATTCAAGTATTCATTTTTAAAAGTGCAAGGTGGACAATCAGTTATTTTAATTTTATAAGACGGTCACCTGGTCACGATATCACTCGGTCCGCTGAGACGTGTGAGAGACTGGTGAATTAATCGGTTTTCTACCACAGTTCTTCCGTTTGTACTAGCCTAGTTAGAAAACCCCTCGCAGCTCATCGTTCTGTGTGGCTCGCCTGTTGCAGTGAAGCCGCTGTCGGTGCACCTGTACCCGCGGCCGCACCAGCTGCCCGCCGACGAGGAGGCCCGCTTCGAGTGCGTGACGCGGGGCAGCCGGCCGCAGGCGGTGGTCACGTGGTGGAAGACGCGCCGCGGCGGCCAGGAGGAGCACCACTTCGGCGCGCCGCACGTGAGTACAGAGAGCCGAGCTAAGTAAGGAGGGAGCCGCGGCGGCCAGGAGGAGCACCACTTCGGCGCGCCGCACGTGAGTACAGAGAGCCGAGCTAAGTAAGGAGGGAGCCGCGGCGGCCAGGAGGAGCACCACTTCGGCGCGCCGCACGTGAGTACAGAGAGCCGAGCTAAGTAAGGAGGGAGCCGCGGCGGCCAGGAGGAGCACCACTTCGGCGCGCCGCACGTGAGTACAGAGAGCCGAGCTAAGTAAGGAGGGAGCCGCGGCGGCCAGGAGGAGCACCACTTCGGCGCGCCGCACGTGAGTACAGAGAGCCGAGCTAAGTAAGGAGGGAGCCGCGGCGGCCAGGAGGAGCACCACTTCGGCGCGCCGCACGTGAGTACAGAGAGCCGAGCTAAGTAAGGAGGGAGCCGCGGCGGCCAGGAGGAGCACCACTTCGGCGCGCCGCACGTGAGTACAGAGAGCCGAGCTAAGTAAGGAGGGAGCCGCGGCGGCCAGGAGGAGCACCACTTCGGCGCGCCGCACGTGAGTACAGAGAGCCGAGCTAAGTAAGGAGGGAGCCGCGGCGGCCAGGAGGAGCACCACTTCGGCGCGCCGCACGTGAGTACAGAGAGCCGAGCTAAGTAAGGAGGGAGCCGCGGCGGCCAGGAGGAGCACCACTTCGGCGCGCCGCACGTGAGTACAGAGAGCCGAGCTAAGTAAGGAGGGAGCCGCGGCGGCCAGGAGGAGCACCACTTCGGCGCGCCGCACGTGAGTACAGAGAGCCGAGCTAAGTAAGGAGGGAGCCGCGGCGGCCAGGAGGAGCACCACTTCGGCGCGCCGCACGTGAGTACAGAGAGCCGAGCTAAGTAAGGAGGGAGCCGCGGCGGCCAGGAGGAGCACCACTTCGGCGCGCCGCACGTGAGTACAGAGAGCCCCGGCGAACCCCGGCTCCATCCCTCTAATCTGCAACGGATTATAAGCACGTTAGTTGACTCCGCCGTCGCCCCCAACTTGGTCCGAGGGGCAAGTGGCGTGGTAAGAGAGGCACAACGCCGGGCCAGGGGCGGCCGGGGGCGGCCGGGGGCGGCCGGGGGCGGCCGAGGACGGCGGCCGAGGGGGGAAGGGGGCGGGGCGTGGGCGTTGCGTGCCGAATGCAAGAGGTGCAGCGTCAGCAAACGCACTCGTCCCGGAACTTGCCGCCCGTGAAGCCGCACCGCCTATTCACGGAAACTTGCGGGTCCCTCCCCTCGCGGCGAGGGCGGGGTCCCTCCACGCCTCGCCACGCTCCATGGTGCGCCCGCCGGCGGCTGGCGGCCCACCGGCTCCCGACACACTTGCCGGACTCTCCCACCCCCACCCCTAGCCTTGGAGGAGCGAACTCCACTTCCGTGCAGCACGCCGGTGCTGTGCTTCTGCTGCCCAGGGCGTCAGGGCAGGGCCCGACGACCCGCCTTGCCCCGAGCCTGGCCCAGAGCCTTGCCCTCAGCAGCCCCGGGGCCCCCGGGGTGTCGTTTTCTTTGAAGTTGAACTGGAAAATGTATCAGGAGGAGGGAGAGAGAGAGGGGGTGGGAGAGAGAGAGAGGCTTGAGAGAGAGAGAGAGAGAGAGAGAGAGAGAGAGAGAGAGAGAGAGAGAGAGAGAGAGAGAGAGAGAGAGAGAGAGAGAGAGAGAGAGAGAGACGACGGCTTCGGATCGTTGCCACGACTCCCAACAGCAAACAAGGCGGCAGGGCAGGAGTCGGATTGAATCACACGCAGCATCAGCAGCAGCAGCAGCAGCAGCAGTCTGAGGACCGTCGGCTCGGCAGTGGCTGCCTATTTCTCCACGAAGACCGTCGGGAATAATTGGTCCCTCTGCAAATAGGTTCAATTTACACAAATTCCCGCTCCCGTCGGCAGTCTGGACATATTTGCTCATTTAATAGTAATTTTCCGTCTCGCAGCCCCGCGGGGCAGGGCAGGGGCAGGGCAGCTGAGGCCCCCGCCCGGCCAGCCCGCGGCCCGGGCCTTCTTGGGCCCGCATTGATGAGGTGTGCTCGAGGTTAATTGTATCTCTGGCTGCCACCACCGGCTGCCACTAGTCGCTGTCAGTTTGTCCGGCGGAGCGCTCCGTGTCACGGTGCGGACCGGAGTCTCCCCATGCGTGGGGGGCTGCATACCCGCGGGGGTGGGCGCTCGCCTAGTGAGAGCCGGGAGCCAGCTATGTGCGGGGTATTCGTGCCTACGTCGTCCTCGTCGTTCTCGCGTAACGTGTCTGACACCGTGTACGCCGTCGGCTCTCGTCCCAGTGACATCGAGGGGCCATATGTGTGCACTTCCAGGGGGTAGTGGGGCCGCGGGGGCTGCCAGGGCGCTCGGCGCTCGCTCGCATAGAAGCAGACTCAACTTTGCTCCGAGTCCCCGGAGCGCTGTAGAGGAGTCGGGGTCGTGTGTGTGTGTGTGTGTGTGTGTGTGTGTGTGTGTGAGCACGCGCGCCACGGGCGAGCTGGAGGCCAATGGGCCTCGGCCGCCGTCTCACACACACACACACACACACACACACACACACACACACACGCACACAGATACGCACGGAGATTGGGATGTAGGGCAAAGGGGGAAGAAGTCTGTCACGGGGGACCGTTTCATGGCGGGCTAAAAAGATAGGTGTCACGACTGACGGGGCCCGGCTTGGCGGCGCGGCGTGGCGTAGAGTGGTTCGGTCTGGTTATTGCGACCCGGAACTCCGCAGGAGGAGGAGCAAGCTCGTGTCTGCTCACACAGGCAAGTTAAAAAAAAAATTAAATCCCTATTTAAATAGGAAGCAGATGATACCAACTCTAAATGTTTGCTAGCTTTTAAGGGTCCAAAATTCACTCTCCGAGCCAAGTGCAGGTTTCGACGCTTATGATGTAGGTCAGAGCCTTCCTTTCCCCGCCCAGGATGGCTCGCATGGCCCGCGAGGGCAACAATGCCACGATGCGATGCGCGACAATGCGCGATGCGGATGGAAGCGGATGGACGCGGACGGACGCGGCTTCCCGTACAATGAAAGTACTAGCTAGCTGACACCTCTTTCCTCCATATTATTTAATTTAGCTAGGCTGCTAGTGCTATTTAAAGAGGTATTATCTGCTAAAAAGCATAAGCGTTCTAGGACAGACTCGTTGTTTAAGTATTATGGGAAAATAAGTTTGATGTGTGAGAATAATGAGTGGGGTACTACAAGTCAAATTTATTGTTAATGTTAACAAACGAGGTGCAGAGAATAATAAAATTGACGCCGACAGGCGACAGGTCCGTAGTTCCAGAATCCGGTGGCTTCAATTTGTTTCACGTCCAGTAACGCATCCCGCATACAGGTGCTTATTTGTTTCTTTTGGCGAAACTGAAAGATTGTGCAATGAAAAATCAAGGTTAGGAAAAATCGAAACGGTCCATATCAAAGTGTTAAAAGAACATTGTTTTTAGTTTTGACTTTGGTGAAGTGTATTTTGGAAAGTGATTGCCCCTTCGTGGCCGTGGGCGCTGCCAACAGGGTCTTATCCGGATATCCGGCAGCGCAGCGGAGGCCGGACGTTCGCAACTCGCACGGTTTGAAAGTTGTAAAGACTTACGAGCGAGACCGACGAGACTAGCTCGGCTAGCCTCGGCCAGCAGGTTTGCCGGTCGGTGCACGGCTGTCGTTTGCGACGGATAAAGGAGGCGCTTTGGGCGCCAGTGAGAGAGGGAGGGTGCGAGAGAACCGGAGGGGGAGGAAGACGGATTGAGCTGGTGTGGGAAAGACATCACCGAGTTTTGATACCGGGGTCGATCGGCTTAGCGCCGCCCTCACCCCGGCCCCGGCCCCGGCCCCGGCCCCGGCCTCACAAAGGCGTCTTATCCTTTTCCACGGGAATCAAAGGCAGGCAGGTATGGGCATGGGCTGACCGCTGGCTCCGCTGGCTCCGCTGGACTGGCCCCCAGCCTGACCCCTCCCGCCTCACGGACCCTCTGCCCTCAACCTCTGTCCGAACCTCCGTCTTGGCGGCCACTTGCCCCGAGTCGGCGCGCGTTCTGCGGCCAGCGGCGGCGGCGGCGGCACCGTGCCGACGCCTGTAGGGGGCCTGGCCTGGCCTGGCCAGCCACCCGACCACCAGAGTCCGCCCCGCAGTCTGCCAGTCTACCCCGCACAGCAAGGCGAGGCCGGCCGAGGCGAGACCAGTTCGTTCAAGATTGGCATCACGTAGGGCGTTGTTGTAAACTCGGGCCTCATTGGGGAAGGAGGGCACGGGCGGCAGCGGGCCTCGGGGAACACGCCAGGCCTTCGTTGGCGGCGGGAGCAGTACCATCAGCGCAGCAGCGGTGGCGGCAGCGGCGGCAGCGGCGGCAGCGGCACGGGGGTGGGGTCTGGCTAAAGGGCTTGACGACCAGAGGGACGGGACCGACGGGACCGACGGGACCGGGCAGCGGCGCAGGGAGTCGGCCACAACACCAGACGGAACAAGGGAAAGGGGCCCGGGGAGGGGGGGGGGGGGAGGGGCCACAGGCAGGCAGGGCCACAGTCAGGGCCGCGGGGCGGGGCCGGCCTCGGCCGACCGGTTGACCATCGGCTGACCGCGCGGGAACCGCGACACATTAAGAGCCAATACGGTCCGGTCGGCTGGCCGGTTAGCTGGCCGGCCGGCCGGGCTGCCCCCGTCTCGTCCGGAACCCCCGGCCACCACACGCACCGCATGCTGACAGGGGGAGAGCAGAGCAGAGAGCACATGGGGGCAAACGAGGCCGTTCCGCTCTGCTCGTTCTTGTCCTGAAGGCGAACAAGAACAGTCGGACAGCGTTACAAACAGCAGCCATTTCCTTGCACGGGGGTGCGGTAGTCTTCGTCGGATCAACGTGACGTGGTCACAACGGGACCGCAGCAAAACAGCACGCCCCTGAAAACAGAAGGTTCGGTTAAGTTGGGTTAGGTTAGGTTAGGTTAAGTTAGGTTAGGTTTGGTAAGGTTAGGTTAGGTAAGGTAAGGTAGAGTTAGGTTGGGTAAGGTTGGGTAGGTTAGGCAGTTCGACGATCATACCGACCTGCTCTTTCGAGGAACCCGCTGTTTTAACTTCGCCTCGACACAACTTCGGGCCAAAAGTGTAATTATTGTAATTAGCCGGCAAAGCGAACGAATTTTTTTAGCCGCAAAGCGGCAAAGTTTGATGTCAGCTTCATCCAAAAGGAAAATGTCCACCATAGTGCAGGTGGTGTGATTTCCATTGCACTGTATACTTTCTTTGTTAATTGCTCTGCCTCGATCGCTCACGGCAACTCTGCTAACTGCTCTCTGTCTCTCTCGTCCTGCAGGTGGACACGCGGGACAACGACACTATGGCGTACTCGGTGCTCACGTTCCGGCCTAAGGCCGCCGACGACGGCGCCTCTATTCGCTGCCACGCCGACAACCCCCACCTGGACGGGTCCGGCATCGAGGACACCTTCATCCTCAACGTCGTCCGTAAGTACAGCCTTCCCCCGTTCAAAGCAGCGCCTTCTATTTGCCACCGCGCGCGCGCGACAGACAGAAAGAAGACGGAGGGAAAAAAAGGAGCTTCCGTCCGGCGTGAAGAGTGTGGCGAGGGGTGGGGGAGGGATGGTCGTGGAGAACGTGGCTGTCCACTGGTCCGCCAGCGCGGTGATAGATCGCCTTTCAAAAGAGGAAATGAAAGTGCGCGGTAGCTGGCGGGGGCAGAGGGGGCCACGGGGTTGGTGGGGGCCACGGGGGCCGCGGGAGCTGCAGGGGTGGCGGGGGGCCGCGGGCTGACACCATCGCGGACACGTGAGGACTCAACACTCCCACACCACACCCACTCCACTCGCCAAGCTGCTATTGTTTCTGTTATTGTTTCTGTTCCTTGTAGTTTCTGAGGGGAGAAGTGTAGTTGCAGGTAAAGGAATTGCTTTTGGAAAAGAATCACATGTAAACGTGAAGAAAATATCGCACCCCTCTCAAAAAGGAACGTTTCATCCAAACTAGTCAAACTAGTTCTGTCGTCCGAACAATACGTCCGAGTTTTAAGTCATGTGAAATGACAATATTTTTTCATTAATTTGACATTGCCCACTCGCTGTGGCCCAGCGGGGGAGGCGGAGGGGGTTCCATTGTAGGCGGACGCATTTGGGGATGAACCGAAGTCCTTGGCCATGTTTGTGGCCCTTCAACAACTGGATAAACGGTATTAGTCGGCCAACTTTCGTGTATATCTGTGCCTGAAACCTCCCTCTCTGGGCCACAATCTGACCCGTTACAAGCTTGCCGGCTCGGCCCTCTCCCTTCGGCACTGATCCCTAGCTACTCTCTCTCTCTCTCTCTCTCTCTCTCTCTCTCTCTCTCTCTCTCTCTCTCTCTCTCTCTCTCTCTCTCTCTCTCTCTCTTTCTCACTCTCCGTCTCCACTCTGCTTTGCCGTATCTTTTGTATTTTTTCTTTCTTTCTCTCCCTCTCTGTCTCTCTCGCTCTCCCCGCTGCTTTCAGTGTGGCCTCGCCTCTTCGAGGCGGCTGGTCGTCTCTCTCGAAATGGTGTCCTCTAGCAAATCCTTGGCGCAAATCCTTAAAAGAAAGGCAGGGTAGCCGGTCACCCTGCCGCCGCTCCGGCCCCTGTCACGCGCGTGCTCGGTGAGGCCCTGGCCGAGGCCCACCCCTCGGGTGCCCTTCAGCCGCGAGCGAGAGAGAGAGAGAGAGAGAGAGAGAGAGAGAGAGAGAGAGAGAGAGAGAGAGAGAGAGAGAGAGAGGGGGGGGAAAAACAGTCTTGGGCTGATCTTGTCCCCACTGGACCACCCGGGCCGGCCTCACCTCAGTGCCTCGTCCTTGGGGCTCTCAGCGATGCACTTGTTCTCATCAAGCCGCCCCAGCGCGCCCCCGCCCCGCCCCCGCATCCCCTCCCGTATCATGTAACACCACCGGCAGCCGCCGGCAGCCGCCGTGCCGTGCTTTGTCAGGGGCTTTGCGCTCGCTATGGGTGCAGCGGGGCAGAGATGGGGCAGAACCGGATGGCAGGCAGAGCCACACCGGGGCCGCGAGTGATAAGGGAAAATCCACTTGTGGTTTTCTTCTTCCTCCTTTTTCGGAAAGCCGGCGCGCTCCCTTCTTTGCGAGAGGGAGAGAATATGAGAAAGAAAGTCGTGGTGGTGCTGTTCTCACACTGCATGCGTCGCTGCGTCTCCCGGTGGGGCCCTGTGCGGGGCCCTGTGCGGGGCCCTGGGCGGGGCCCTGGGCGGGGCACTGGGCGGGGCCCTGTGCGGGGCTCTGGGCGGGCGGCGGTAGTCTAGTCTCGACACGGATCCATACGTTTAGCGCCGCCGACAAACTTTGTCGGACGACGACATTTTTTTTGTTTCGTGTTTTTGCTCCTTGTCGCCGTGCTTGCGTCTCTTCTCTCCCTCCGTGCGCCGGGCTCCGCCGGGCCCCGCCGGGCTCTCTGCACCAGAGCACGCCGCACGTGGCCCTCCCCAACGACCACGCCCAGCCACGCCCCGACACGCACAACAAGTGGCAGCAAAACTTTGATTGGGGTGCAACTCAGTCCGACCCGGCCAGACGAGAGGGAGAGGATCCCAGGCGGAACAGTGGTGCCCCGCAGGGGACCACCGGCGCACCTGGAGCTTCCAGCCCCCATTACGTGTGGCCAGGAGTGCGTCACCTCTGTCAGAACAGGCTGACCGAAGTGAAATCGATGGTAATATAAATCTTCACATGGTGGTGTCCGAACGCACAAAACAACACGTCTGTCGATATTTCCGAGACGTGTGTCGGTGTCGATTGGCATCAAATTTTGAGTACCCCTATTATGGCAAGTGGCAGTATCAAAGCGCGGTGCTCGACGACCGCCCCCCCCCCCCCATCACACCTCGCGCTCGCGTCCATTCACCTGGGTGGTTTTCACTCCTCGGAAACACCATGTCCGCCCCCTTCTAGATCCGCAGCCGCTGCCGCCGGCCTCGGTCCCCGGGAAACGAAATAGGTCTGCCAGATGTAGGAATTTATGGACACTCCCGTAAACTATGGGCGGCTCCGTGAAAAGGTGTCGTGGCCCCCGGCCGCCCCCGGCTGCTCCCCGACCGCCCTCCCCCCCCCCCCCCCCCACCTGCTTTCGGTCCTGCTTCGCCAGATCCACGAGGCGGCGGCGGCGGCGCGCGCACTGCAAAGTAGATTTGTGGGTATGAACGGGAAGCATATGGGGAGGCTTTGTGGACAACGGGAATCCTCAGGTGTGTGAGAAAGAGGGCAGGCGAGAGAGAGAGGGAGGGATGGAGTAGCCAACGGGTCTGAGAGGGATGGAGAAGCCGGAAACGCAAGTCGGGAAGCAGGATGTCAGAGGGAGAGAGGGAAAGGAGAATGAGAGAGAGAGAGAGAGAGAGAGAAGAGAGAGAGAGAGAGAAAGAGAGAGAGAGCGAGAGAGAGAATGAGAGAGAGAATGAAAGAGAGAGAGATAGAGAAAGATAGAGAGAATGACAGAGAGAGATATAGAGAGAGAATGACAGAGAGAGAGAGAGAGAGAGAGAGAGACGGGGAAGTCTAAGAAACGGTGCAGGACCACACCGTGCTGCGGGCCTCCACCCCGAGCCAGGAAATGGGACGGAACGCAGTGAAGCCGGAACGACAAACCGGCCATCTAAATACGCGGCGGAAATGTCTGTCTGGCGAGCGGCGCGGCTCGGCATGGCGGTGCGGCCGCCCCCAAGACAGTGTCTGACGGAGAGGGGGGAGAGAGAGAGAGAGAGAGAGAGAGAGAGAGAGAGAGAGAGAGAGAGAGAGAGAGAGAGAGAGAGAGAGAGAGAGAGAGAGAGAGAGAGAGAGAGAGAGAGAGAGAGAGAGAGAGAGAGAGAGAGAGAGAGAGAGAGAGAGAGAGAGAGAGAGAGAGAGAGAGAGAGAGAGAGAGAGAGAGAGAGAGAAAGGGGTGCTAGGAAGTCGCATGACACTGCTTCGGTGAGTGGACCGGCGCCGGCGGCCACGAATGACGTCGGGGCTCGCGACGGCGCGGTGCATATTTGGGCGACAATTAGCGGCGTAGCGCGACAGGGCTGATTTGCTATCATTTTGGGAAGGCACCGCGGAGGTGAAGGTGGAGGTTGGGGAGGGGGGGGGGGGGGGGGCAGCTAGGGGCGTGGCGCGGCGCAGCCCTCTCCAGCCGCGGCCAGACGGGGCTTACAAACAAACAGACCTCATCTGCATTTGTCCTCATGGGTGCCCCCCCCCCCACCCCTCCGCCGCATCCCCACACACGGACCCCGGGGAATATGAGGCACTCGCCGGGTCGTCGAACCTCTTTCCCCCAGCCGGACGCGACCGGACTGGACCCGGCTGATGAGATTTTGCGAAAAGGGTAGGTGATGACCTCGACGAGGACATTAGCCCGGATAAAGTAAAAAAATCTAGCCATCAATGCAGAAAAAGGAGTGTCATTTTTTCTAATGGTTTGTAATTTTTGGAGAGAAAGTTTGTTTTTAAAAAATAGCTAGGGGCTATTAACCTTGTTAGAAAAGGGAAACTGGTAAAGGCGTCGTAGGTGTGCCCCGCGGACTGGGGTTCCTCCGGCAGAGGAGGGAGGTGTATTGGCCCGTCCGGACGGGGAGGGTAGCGGGCCAGTGTGAAAGGGGCCCACGTTCCCGAACAAACACCTACCTACCTGCGTACCCACCCACCCACCCACACGCAAGCACGCACGCACGCACGCACGCACACACACACACACACACACACACACACACACACACACACACACACACACACTTCTTGCTCGCATCCGTCCCCGCCGCCTGCTGCTTTGGCCACCCCGTTACGCAGGTCCATTCTTCACGGCGTGACCTCCACCCTGACCCCTCCCTCCCCCACTCCCCGGTCCCTGGACAAGCCCAACGCCCAGACGGTTGGCAGCCCACATCGCTCCAGCCTGACTCCGGTGCTGGAGCTGCGGTGCGGCGGGCTCGGCCTCGGCCACCACCATGGCCTCGGGCACGTCCCTCGCCTCGTCCCCCCCCCCCCCCCTCCGCCCACTAACAGCCCGATGTATGTACACGTCGAAGCGGTGCTGCAGGAGGGAAAGTCACGTGGAGGTGGTTTTCAGCGCGCGCCCCGCCCCGCAGCGCAGTCGGGGTAAAAGCGGACGGCCGTTCTTTTTCCCCCCCGGACAGAAACAACACTGACACAAACCTCTCTGGCTGGGCGTCGTAGTCGAATCAAAGTGGGACGGGTCGACTGGGTGCTGTGCTGTGCAGTCTGCGGTGCTGTGCACGGAGAAGGGCAAATGTGATGACCGGGCGAGCGCCCCTCCACCCCGCGCCTCTCCACCCCGCGCCTCTCCACCCCGCGCGGAACAAATAACACAGCAGTTGATTTGAATGGACGGATTTAATTTGTGAGAGCCATAGCTGTGGCGCAGGAGCAGGCAGTCTTGCAATCAAAGCAGGAGACTTGGCTGGGGCTTTGGGCTGGGAGGGGGGCGGGGGGTCTTCCGGTCAGCCTGTCAGGCCGTCGTATAGCCGCATGGTCATTCACGCTGCCAACCCAACGGCCTGGCCTGGCCTCTCAATAGGTGGCGATGCTATGAATAATTGAACCCAATATGGATTAGGGCCGGGGGGCTCGTCTGGGCGTGGCGTGGCGTGGCGCGGCGGCAGCCTATCCCCGGCAGGTTGTTTGTACTGTCGGAGTGGTTCCGTCTGCCGTGCGGTGCTAGTCCCGGCCCGGACCCGGCCAGCAGCAGCCGGGCCTGATATTAGCATGGAACAGCTTCTCTCGGACGCCGGCTAGCGTGGCCGGTCTTATTTCCATAGCCCCTCCGCCGAGCGCCACACTACCATACCCTCCGCTCTGATTCTGGCCCCGCCGCGCGCCGGCAGGACTCCGAATGTGTACACCAGTTATCAGCTGGAGCCGCGGGGGCCGCAGGGGGGCGCAGGGGGCAGCAGCAGGAGGGGGGCTGCAGGGGACTGCTGGGGACTGCAGGGGGCTGCAGGGGGCTGCAGGGGGCTGCAGGGGGCCGCAGGCGCAGGGGGCTGCAGGGGGCTGCGGGGGGCTGCAGGGGGCCGGCGAGGGGTCCACAACTCTGCTCCAAAGTGTACACTGATTGCGTTGATTGTGTCGATTTTTCCTCCCAATTTGCAGAAAATTTGAAATTTTAGACTGGTTAGAGCCCTTTACGGCCGTTTTTAGCTCTTCAATGAAGCCCAGGCCTCATTCTAATGCAGTTTTTGAGATTTTTAATTGATGATTGTGTTTGATTGTGTGGAAATGTGTACACTGATTGTCTCGAGTTGTGGATCCCTCGGGGGCCGGCGGCCGGCGCTCCCAGATGGACTGTGGATTGTGTACGCAGCCTGCACGGTCAGCATGCAAGACGGATTCGGGCCACGGGCGGCTGCCCCCCCCCCCCCCCCCCCCCCCCCCCCCCCCGGGTAAAAAGAGTTGTGTATAGGACCATATAACGAATCGTATATAATTGTATATGAGGCCATATATAATTTGTATACAAATTGTATACACATCATATATGGGCCGTATAGAAGTGTATGTGGATCGTATACGGGACCATATACAACTCATATATTAACCCGTATTCAATGCCTTCCTTGTACACGATTCCTAAATGGTTGTATATGTGAATGTGGCTGTATATGACCCATATACGACTTCATATACAGCTAATATATGGGAATTTATGAATCGTATATGGTCTCATATAGGATTCGTATACACTTTTATATACAATGTGTATACAATTTGTATACAATTATAAACGATTCGTATATGGTCCCATATACAACTCTTTTTATCCGGGGGCCACCACGGAGCATACACCTCATACAGCAGATTGATGCGAGCCTTCGGAACTCATATAGACGACAAGCTGCATATTTTGAAGTCGGTTAATTATTGTCTGAGAGAACAAATTCTCTGCGGGGGCTAGCTGTACAATTTATGGCTATTCCTCGTATTAAATACAGTATTTAAAGGGAGAATCGCAAAGTTACACTGCGGACACGGTCCGGCCTGAAAGGCGCATCATTTACAGCCTCATTAGCCCGATTCAGAGACGCGGGCCCGCCTGATGAGCAAAGCCCACTCCTGCATTATACTATAGGCCCGGGCGTGTTACGTTCCGATAAATATGCTAATTGTTGTTCATAGTCGAGCAGAACACAGCCGAGAGCAAGAGAGAGAGAGACTGTGTTTCATCTTCTTCTTTTTGTTTTGTCCAAGCAGGGTGAAATTTGCGTCTCTTTATCTCTGACTGGGTGCTAAAAAGAAGGGCAACGGGAAGGAAAGAGGAGGTAGTATGAGAGAGAGAGAGAGAGAGAGAGAGAGAGAGAGAGAGAGAGAGAGAGAGAGAGAGAGAGAGAGAGAGAGAGAGAGAGAGAGAGCGAGAGCGCCCTGCGCCGTTCGCATCTATCTCGGCTAGGCTCGCCCCTCGGCCCGCCCGCCCTTCGGGGTGCGCGCAGAATGCAGCGGAAAACTTTTCCTCCATGAATGCGGTGTAAGAGGCGGCGCTGGTTACGATGTTGCGACAAATGACTCTGCCGCCGCTACCGCTGCTGCCGCTACCACCGCTGCCGCCGCCCCGCCCCCCTCCCACATGATGGATGAGGATATAATAGGCGTTTTCCTAACGAGCTATAGGTTCACGAGGGCCGCGCGCAGAAACAGAGAGGGCCCGCTCCTCACTCCCCTTCCTCTCCGCCCCTTGTGTGCTTCCCTTTCATCTCCTCTCCCAATTCTTTCCGTGCTGTGGAAAGGCTACGTTTCAGAGCGGGGCCCAGTAAAACGCATTAAGTCGTATATCCTTACGCGGTCATCCCTCTCCCGCCCACAGTGTGGTCCTCCACAGTCAGCGGGCCGTCAGAGGTCACAGCGTGACCCGGGCCTCCGGCCGCTGCGATCTGTGTGGCCGCGGTGCTCCCCGGGGGCCCCGATGTGGCCGCCAGTGGCCGCGGCACGTTCGGACGGCTGTGACGTCATCACCTAGCCTGTGATTCGGGTGGCGCGATTGGCTGAGCCCACTCAGCCTGCTCTGCCCGCTCAGCCCGCTCAGCCCGCTCAGCCCGCTCAGCCCGCCCAGCCCGCCCAGCCTGCTCAGCCCGCTCAGCCCTCGCTGATGGGGTCGTTATTCTCGTGTTGCAGATCCGCCAGTGGTCGAGCTGCGCCTCGGCGACACGCTCAACCCCGTCAACATCAAGGAGGGCGACGACGTTTACTTCGAGTGCAGCATACGCTCCAACCCGGCCAAGCACCGCATCATGTGGTTCCACAACGTGAGTACATTACGCCACCAAAGATGCTCTAGGACGATGATGTTTTTTTAGCAGATGATACCTCTTTAAATAGCACTAGCATAGCCTAGCTTAACTAAATAATATGGAAGAAAGAGGTGTCAGATAGCTTGTACTTACATTGTACGGGGAGCCGCGTCCGTCCGCGTCCATCCGCGTCCATCCGCATCGCGCATTGTCGCGCATCGCATCGTGGCATTGTTGCCCTTGCGGGCCATGCGAGCCATCCTGGGCGGGGAAAGGAGGGCTCTGACCTGCATCATAAGCGTCGAAAGCTGCACCTGGCTCGGAGAGAGAATTGCTGTCTACCTACCTGAACGGCAGATATCTTCGGCTCACCCTGATTATGCACACAAACTTGCTACTAAAGATAAGTGCTGCTTTCAAGACACACAAATAAGACTTTCTTTTCAGAACTTCCCAAACCCTTAAAAGCTAACAAACATTCAGAGTTGGTATCATCTGCTTCCTATTTAAATAGGGATTTAATTATTTTTGGGGGGGGGGTGATTCGCCTTTGCGCTCTTAAGACTATGATTTGAGGCGGATCTCAACCTTCTGCGCTGATGCTCAGAGAAAGGACAGTCTGGAGCAACCGATGTGATTTCACAAATGAGCCACCGGGCCAAGTGCACGTTCGCCACCATCCATTATTCAGCTAGTCCGGCTAATGTCGGGCAGGCAAACTCGACTTACGCTTGCGCGGGTGTCGTGCGGGCTAGCCTACCCTCGCAGGCGCGCGGCTGTGGAAGCCGGAGGTGACGTCATCAATAACGGTGAGTGGGCTCTGGTCTGGTGTCGGCACCCGGCCCGGCCCGGCCCGGCTGTAGGATCCTCTGCCTTCAGTCTACGGGACGCGCGCGTTATTTTTCTTCCAGCGCTCCGGCTCTGGCTCCGGCCGCCTCCTCGGCCTCCGCGCTCCAATCTCGGGATGGATAGCGCAGGCCGCAGGCCGCGTCCTAACACCGATCCATGACGCGGCGCCGGTCGTCCTCTCGCCGCTCGGGAGGGAAGGAGGATTTTGTTTTCACCCAACAGAATTTCGCCTGCCGCCGTTGGCTCCCGGCTGGACGCGCGGTCGTCGTCTGGTGCGGAGATAGCGCGCGCGCAGTGACCGCTGCTGCTGCTGCTGCACCGCCGGGATACAAATGATGCACGAGTATTTCTTTTTCGTCTTTTTTCCCTGTTCCTCTTGTGAGTTCTCTCTCTCTCTCTCTCTCTCTCTCTCTCTCTCTCTCTCTCTCTCTCTCTCTCTCTCTCTCTCTCTCTCTCTCTCTCTCTCTCTCTCTCTCTCTCTCTCTCTCTCTCTCTCTCTCTCTCTCTCTCTCTCTCTCTCTCTCTCTCTCTCTCTCTCACTCTCTCTCTCTCTCTCTCTCTCTGTGATGTATAATGTAGAAAACGTCTCTGACAAAGACAAAGCAGCAGCGGCGGTGGGCTCGTGTCGCTGCCGCCGATCCGGCTGCACAGAGTGACCCGAGGACCGGCTGCTCGGTCAGGAGTAGGTCTAGCCCCCCCCCCCCCTCTCTCTCTCTCTCTCTCTCTCTCTCTCTCTCTCTCTCTCTCTCTCTCTCTCTCTCTCTCTCTCTCTCTCTCTCTCTCTCTCTCTCTCTCTCTCTCTCTCCCTCGCTCTCTCTAGCAGGCCGCATCTGGGCCAGCAGGGCGGGCGGGGGTGGTGGCCGGTGCCGGAGCCCAAGCGCAGCGCGGTCCGGTCCAGCCCGGTCCGTGACCGCAGGGTGACGAGCCCTGCTCTCCGGCTGCGGAGAAATTGCAAGCATTACCATGCCTTTCCCTTTCCACCTCGTCCCGCCCGGCTCGCTGTCCCAGTTTCCGTGCCACTTCTCGCTCTCTCCGCCCGCTGCGGGAAGCGTTCCGCATGCAACCACCACCACCACCGCCGCCGCCGGTGTGGCGGCCTGCTCGATAATAAGACGTCGCGGCCGACACTGTCAGCGGTCTTCCATAAATTACGTTACACCGAGACGTCTGCAGCCCGACCAGGCGGGTCCGGGGGGGTCCCATCGATTTGCGTACCGTGGTTTGTGTCCGGCCCCTCGCCGCGGAGAAGTCCGGACACTTCTCCGCTTGGGGGGTAACAACTTCAGGGTTCCGACAGGCAGCGATCGGGTAATCCGGGTGTTCCGATGACTCCGGGTATTCCGGGGAAAGCTGGGTTAGTCCAGGGAAATCCTGGGTATCCAGGGTAAGCCAGCTGATCGACGTAATCAGAGGTACTTCGGCTAATCAGAGGTAATCCGGTTAATCCGAGGTAATCCGCAATTATGCGAGGAAATTTCACCTAGGTAATCCGGGGTAATCCAAAGTAAGCACCGTGATGCGACGTATTCCGGGGTAATCCGAGTTAACCCAGGTTATCCGGGGTTATACCCGGGGTATTCCAGGGTAATCCGAGGTAATTCGAGTAACCCGGGGTAATCCGGGTATTCCATAAGATTCTGAGTAATCCGACAGACACAATTTTTAAGAGTCGTTACCCCCTCGCGCTTCTCTCAGAGCAACTCGTCAAACACACTAATTTCAGTTGGTTCCCACTCCACTCTGTGTTTTATTTGCATGTTAATTTCCCGCACGTGTCGCTCCACCGTGTCAGTCTGCCTGCGCGCGGGGGGGGGGGGGGGGGGTTCGGATATGACCGCGGCGAGGGGACCGTAGCTCAGCCAATAAGTCGTAAAACGCACGTCCGTTTGGGAGCGGGCAGCCAGCGGGCCGTGCAGTGCAGTGGATCCCCGAGGGCGACATACAACCCGAGTTCGGCCAAACGACGCGTACTGTCTGTTTGAGGGTCGTCACCTGAGCCCGTTTGCGCTTGATTTTTTTTTATATTATTATTTCCCCCACCCCATTTGTTGTTTGCTTGTCGGTCCGCGCGGACTGATGGCGGGAGGGTTGTCGGAAAAGGGGTTGTGGCGGCACGGCGGTGGGGCCCAAGGCCGGGGCCACAGGGGGTGGGACGGCTGCAGCGGCAGGACACGGATTTGTTATCCGGGGTCAATGAATATCGCCGCAGTTGATTATATTCCGCGGCACAGTATAGACGCGGCGGCGGGAGCGCTGCTGCCGCTGTGGCTGCCCGCCCGGCTGCACGCCCGAGTTATCCCGCTTTGCATTGCCGCCGGGGTTGCGCGGGAGCGAAACGCGTCCAGCGGGCCCAATTAATTCGCCCCCCGCCCCCCTCCCCCATCCGAAACTTGTTTGCGGCGGTGCCAATGTAAACATTTTTCACGCACATACAGCCAATTCGATCATTGGCGTAAAGTTGTATGCCGTAATGTGGTGAATACCGCAGATCCTACACCAACCTCGGAGAGAAAACGCGAGAGGGGGGGGGGGGGGAGGCACGGTTTAAAAAAATTGGAATGTAAATCTTGAAATTGGCTCAAAACGCGGCGTCACAGAGCCGGAGAAGCCGGGGCAGAGATGACGCGACACGCCGGGTCGGAGTGTCGGCCTCCGCGGGGTTGTGCTGTGAGGACAGCCAGAGTGTTGGCACTCTCCGCGGGGTGTGCTGTGAGGGTAGCCGGAGTGTCGGCACTCTCCGCGGGGTGTGCTGTGAGGGTAGCCGGAGTGTCGGCACTCTCCGCGGGGTGTGCTGTGAGGGTAGCCGGAGTGTCGGCACTCTCCGCGGGGTGTGCTGTGAGGGTAGCCGGAGTGTCGGCACTCTGCGCGGGGTGTGCTGTGAGGACAGCCAGAGTGTCGGCACTCTGCGCGGGGTGTGCTGTGAGGGTACAGCCGGAGGGTCGGCACTCTCCGCGGGGTGTGCTGTGAGGGTGTGCTGTGAGGGTAGCCGGAGTGTCGGCACTCTGCGCGGGGTGTGCTGTGAGGGTAGCCGGAGTGTCGGCACTCTGCGCGGGGTGTGCTGTGAGGGTAGCCGGAGTGTCGGCACTCTGCGCGGGGTGTGCTGTGAGGGTAGCCGGAGTGTCGGCACTCTGCGCGGGGTGTGCTGTGAGGGTAGCCGGAGTGTTGGCACTCTCCGCGGGGTGTGCTGTGAGGGTAGCCGCTCGCTTTTGTTCGAGGAGCGTTTCTTGTCTGTATCTATAGGACCGGTCGGGTTTGGTCCGGTCGCTGCCACCGGCAGCAAGGGGTCGGGGGGCGGCGGGGGCCCATCGGGGGTGGCGGGGGCCCATCAGGGGGGCCGAGCGGGGTCCGCCTCGGCCCTCGGCCTCCGCCGCTGCCTCGAATAATGAATCTCGTGTTGTAAAATGACTGCATAAAATAGCAGACTCGTAGTATAAAGCAGTGCGCGCAGGGCCCCTTGTAAGGGGTAGAAGGGAGAGGGGAGTTGGCCGGCGCTGCAGCACTGCGTTGGGTGGGAGGGAGATGGGAGCTGGAGGCTGGACACATTCCGCCGCCGTCGCGGAACCGGATCAAATCCCGGAACACGTTGCATTCCCCGGATGACCGCGGTGGAGCCGACGGCGACGAGTTCCCCGTCAGCCACGACGCGCTGTAATGGGTGTGGACCAAGACGGCCGTTCTGTGTGCCGCCCGAACAATTTCTCATCCGTAACGAGTTTAGCCCCCCCCCCCCCCCCCCCCCCCCCGACATGCCGGTCCCCGGTCCCCCAGGTCCAGCGGGGGCCTCGGCCACGGTGACTCCTCCGCGACTGCTGGCCGCCACCGTCGCGCTGAGAACATCTTGTTAGTGAGGGACTTGTGCACGGTGCAGATAATCCAGGGCGGTGGCAGCGGTGGTGGTAGCGCCGGTGGCGGTGGTGGCAGCGGCGGCAGAAGACGAGCAGGCACTCCTGCAACAAGAAAACGAGGCCAGAGCTAAAGCCGGCTGCTCTCCACTGAAGGAAGAAAAGAAAGAAAAAAATGATGCTGACAAGCCTCGTGATGGCCGTGTCCGTGTCCCCGCGGGAGGCTCCGAGGGTCAGGCTCTGCTGATAATATTATCGTCCTTCCCGCCGCAGAGAACGGGACGGTGTCAATGAAACGGCAGCAGTGCTATGTCGTGCGGCGCCTTGCCTTAACGCATCGGATTAGTTCTGTGTGTACCGACCGTTTTCTAGCGAACCTACCGTACGTGTGAGTGCGTGAGCGTGTGTGCGTTGATGCGTGGATGTGCCGTGCTCCCCAGCAACGGTTGTCACCACGCGACAGGCTTTGCGGCGCGCTGACACGCTCTGTGATGTCCGGACAGCCCGCCTGACCACCGCTGGCTGCGCTGTGGCCGCGGCTTTCAACCCCGACCCCGACTGACGATGGTCAGTCGTCCACCCCCGCCACCCGCCCCGCAGAGCCCCGCCCCCGCACTGCCTGCCTGCCCCGGGCCGTGGGGCCTCGGGCTCCACCAGTCGCGGGGGTCCGCTGGGGATAATGGTGAAAAAACGGTCGCATGATACGAGAAATATAGGCCCTGCGGGACGCATTGCCTTACGCTGAGGGGCTTTACCCCCTTTCCCGTGCTGGCCATCCTGGACCACCTCTCCCACTCTTTTTCTCCCCCCCCCCCCCCCACCTACTTTTGCCATCGAGTACACCGAGATGGGAAGAAAGGGAGACATTACAAACGAGAGTCCGGCTCTCGACATCAGTGACTACACCCCCAGCTCTCTGGGGAAAAAAAAAAACAAAACATAACCTTACATACCAGCTGAAACTAAAACATCACATGCAAAACACAATAATCTTACAAAGCAAGGATTCAGTCTCATTTTCAGACTTCTTTACCTTTTTTTTTTAAACACAAAATCTCTGCGGTCAGTTGCCTGGCCGTGGACCATATATGTCCACATGCACTGCTGTGGTGGTGGTACGGTATCGATCTGGAGCCGGGTGGGGTTATTATTGGCGCCGGCCGTCGAGGTGGCGGCAGTGAGGCTGGTACCCGGGCCGCCGTCCCGCCGTGCCTCCCTGAGCGGAGCGGGGTGTGTCAATTAGACTCACGTCTCGGCGCCGCCGGCCGCTGCCCACTGCTGCTCACCACCGCCGCCACCACTAGCTCTGCCAGTCCCGTTTGTTTGCTGTGGCAATATTGACGGCGCGATCGGGTACCGCAAGCCGCTTGTGACGTGCCGCCGGCGGGGCTGCTGTCCTCCTGCATAGATACCGCCGCAGGGCCCGTCGCCTCACCTCCAAAACCCCCACCCCGTCCTCTGCAGCCCCCCCCCCCTCTGTTTATTGCCGGATCGTAAATCGGAATGGTCCGGCTCCTCCTCCGGCCTCCGGGCGGGCGGGCAGCCGGGCGGGCCGGCCGGATGGCTGCTGTGGATCCGTTATTTACATTGGGAACGTCGTATATAGACCTGTTTTCCGCCTCATTAATCCCCCTAGCAGCAATCAATCGGCTCGCGAACAGCCATGGGATACACGACACAACCGTTCTATTATTATCTTTGAGATAAAAAAAACATTGAACACAACTTTTTAGTAACAAAAATCATTCTAATCTCTTGTTTTACAGGAGAGAGAGAGAGAGAGAGAGAGAGAGAGAGAGAGAGAGAGAGAGAGAGAGAGAGAGAGAGAGAGAGAGAGAGAGAGAGAGAGAGAGAGAGAGAGAGAGAGAGAGAGAGAGAGAGAGAGAGAGAGAGAGAGACAGACAGACCAGAAGTAAACTCCATTATTTTTTAAAGTATTTGAAACATGAATATGCATCTTGAAGATAGCTCTGGTCTAGGAGCGAACGAGTTTACCATAGCACCCTACCCTACCCCGGCAGTCCTCACTCGGGGGCTTCGTATTATAAAAGTGCGAGCGCGGAGGACCCCCCTCCCCCCCCCCCTCCCTCCCATTTCCTCTCCTCACTGAGCCGACGGGTTTATGGCAAGCGATTTTCGTTGCTCTGCCCAGCCACTCGCTCCGTTTTCGTCTCGAGTGGCGCGCTTCAGCGCGGAGAGTAGAGCCTCTGAGCGGCCGCCGCCGCCTCTGATCCCCCGCCGCAGTCGGCTGCGGTGCACGCCGAGGTGCACTCCGACTGTCACTGTGCCGTGCAGTGCACGCAGCTGGGAGGCTGTCGGGAGGCTGCCAAGGCTGCAGTGCACGCCGAGGTGCACTCCGACTGTCACTGTGCCGTGCAGTGCACGCAGCTGGGAGGCTGTCGGGAGGCTGCCAAGGCTGCAGTGCACGCCGAGGTGCACTCCGACTGTCACTGTGCCGTGCAGTGCACGCAGCTGGGAGGCTGTCGGGAGGCTGCCAAGGCTGCAGCCGCCGGCAGCCTGTCCTGGTGTAACCTCACTGTATTTCAAATTGCAATACAAATTGTTATTGCAAAAGAATAGTGATATATAAGACGTAATGGGCCCGTTATCAAAAACTTTTTGCAATACAGTGTATTGCAAACTTTTTGCGATACAGGCTAATTTTGCAATAACGACCCCATTACAAACCATAGGGAGTGTATCACTATTTTTTTGCAATTCCCACTGTATTGCAATTTCGAAAACAGTGCTGCGGTGTCCGTCACGTCAACCTTACTACCGCCGCGATCTTTCGCCCACGCGTCTCTTATGTGTTATTTTTCATGCCGTAGGTCGGTTCGGGTTCCCGGGACAGGTCCTGCGCGGCGCTTGCCCAACGCAACCTCCCAGCCCGACTGTATAAAGAACGCCGCTCGCGGACCGGGTTCGAATACCGCTCTTATCTCGGCCGGCAGTGGGTCGTTTGCGCCACTGCGCGGACGCAGCCTTCGGATCTTGCCCACGTAAGCCCCTGGGGGGGAGCGCGGGGGCTGCGGGGGCCCTCGGGGGCTGCTCGGTAACGGCGGATCGGCCGGGCCCCACTCTGCCCCCGCCCCCAGCGCCGGTCCCCGGCACAGCAAGGTTGACAAATTAACAAAGGTGGGCAAGCCCACGGCCCAAGCCCACGGCCCAAGCCCACGGCCCAAGCCCACGGCCCAAGCCCGGCCGCATCGTAACGAACGATGCTCGTGGGAACAGCGGGCAGAGAGTGCGAACGAGCACTGCCATGCGCGCCACCTTTCTGCCCCTTTCTCGCCGCTTACGACGCAACTCCGTAGAAAATACAGAAAAAGAAGTTTAGAAAATAATACTAATCACTCAAGTTTTTCCGATCACGTGCGCTGCTTGATTCAAAGCGATTTTGATGCGAACCTTGTATATTCTTTTGGTATTTTGTCGATTTAAGAATCATCTGCTTACATCAACCGTCTGTCTGTATGCTTGACACTAGCATATGATGCTTGAAGCACGTATTGTATTCTTGGGCCAAGCATATGGTACCCCTCAATCAAGCATTGCTTCACTCAAGCATAATGTGCGTGTGGGATTTTTTGGTGTTTCAAGCATAATATGCTTAACTTAAAGCATTTCATACATAAATCGTGCATTCATTTTTTAGAGTGTGCCGCAAGGGTCGTTTATAACGTATCGGGCATATTCGGAACAAAAGTCTCGACTCAAGTCGCGAAAGTGGGCCACCGATTCGTCATTTTCCCGCGCTGGCGATTCGTTAACCGCGGCTGCTCGCGGCCCAGTTTATATGTTTGGCATCGCGCTACTGCTGTCCAGTGCAGGCCGTATTTACACATGCAAATGGGCTGCCGCATGCAAACGCATGCAAACGCCGGCGGGCATTTTGTCGCGGTGGAAGTGTGACGCCGGCGGGCCCCGGGCGGGCCAGCGGTGGCCTATAGCAGGCAGCCCATGTCAGCCCCAGGCCGGCCGTCGGACATGGGGGTCATCAATGTAACTTGATGACCCCGGCGGGGCAGCAGCAGCAGCCAAGTCTCACGGGCTGCGCACTGCACTCTGCCGGCGCACATGCAACAATAGCACCATTAACATCCACTCAGAGATGAATGGGCCGCTCCGTTGTGCGGATTGTGTTTGTTATTGTAGAGTGTGTCCCATTAGCAGTCCGCCGGCCAATATTGTGTCGTTGTGCTTCTTTTAATTGACGCTCGAATGCCAGAGTGCGCGCGGCGGCCGGCAGTTTAAACGTCTTGTGAACGAGCCCGACAGTTCCCCAACCCACTGCAGGCAGCTCCGCCCACACCCCAGACAAGAATAGATGTTGAAATTGTACCAAAACGATATCGATGGTGTCGTAATTTTGAGGGAGCTCGGTGTTTTTCAACGATTATTTGTCAAATCGACAAAGAGAATCGACTTCCGATACCATTTCGATATCGAATCGACGTTGGATTACATCGATTTCTTTCAAGTTGTCGATATAACGAATCGACATCGATTCGATATCATTTCGTCAGTCTAATCCTGGCCGGAACCCTCCTGCTTCTCCTGATATCGTGTAACGGCAGACATGGATGCCACCTGGCCGTGCAGAGAGATGCTTTGAGAAAGAGCGGGCAGCAGCAGCAGCAGCAGCAGCAGCGAAGATGGAGTGGGGGTTGCTGCCGCATGCTACGTGCAGGGAGCGCCGTGTAGGTAGGCCGGCCCGCAACGCGTGCGTGTCGCAGCCGCCTCGCGCTTGCCTACCTACCCGGCTGAGAGAGAGAGAGAGAGAGAGAGAGAGAGAGAGAGAGAGAGAGAGAGAGAGAGAGAGAGAGAGAGGCAGTGCCGCGCCACGCTCTCGCTTTTCGCAGCCTTGCTCGCACTCCGTGCATCCGCGCGTCGCCGCAACGGAGGGAGGGACCCGCGCGCACCTACCTTCTCTTCCCATTGTTCCTGTGAGAGAGAGAGAGAGAGAGAGAGAGAGAGAGAGAGAGAGAGAGAGAGAGAGAGAGAGAGAGAGAGAAAGAAACGGGGCGTGACGCACGGGGTGTGTATGCAGCTCGGTCCCCCTGCAGCGCGGCAACCATCTCCTCGCGCTGCCGGTGCCCTTTGATTTATGGGAGCATTCGCTAACGACGCCACAGCTGCCGCCGCGGCAGTAGCGGTAGCTGTGGCGGCGGCGGCAGCTTCAATTGCTGTGCTACCCTGTTGGCAATCATAGGGATGGCCACACTGCTGTTTGTGTACCGTCGTGGTGAGACGTTGAGACGTCGCCCTCACCTGCGGTCCCTGCGGTCTCTGCGGTCATGATGGAGCCACAGGGGGCTCTCCACGCCGCCGCGCCCTTCCATCTCACTTTATTCTCCCAACAGCTGCCGGTGACATGAGTCACGCCCACAAGTGGACACCGGAGCCCCCCCCCCCCCCCCCCCCCCCCCCTACACCCTCCGCGGTGTGACGTCTTCCGTTACAACGATGACCCCTCTCATGTCCGGGCCCCGGACTCCCCTCCTCACGCGGTGATGGCCACTCTCCGACGACGCCATATTATCGAAGCCGCACCGCCGCCGCCGTCCCGTTGGCTGCCCTGGAGACGACGGAGTGGATATGACGTTGACACGCCGACGGTGCAGTGAATGACCGACCTGACGCGTGTCATGAGCACACACACACGCGCGCGCGGTCCGTGTTTACAGTTTCTCCTCTGCGTTCACAGTTGTTCTTTGCTACCAGCGTACCTGCTCTGTCTGCCTCGCCCCCAACACACCCGGTTAATTCAAGAAAAACATCGCGGGGGGCCCCGGCCAGGCCCGGCCCGGGCCCATCGAAAGGAACGCACGAGGAAAAAGGAGACCAGAGCACCGCGCTGAGGGATTCCGAATAACCCGACCGGATATTTAGATTCCCGCGCGGATCTCCATCCAGCGCTGCGCAAAATGGAAAAAAAGAAGGAAAAGTAAAGAAAACGGTGAGCGGGTTGCAAAAATAAAAGGTCCGCACTAGTTGAAAGGGTTGCTTTTAGACGAAAGCGGCTGCTGCTCAGCTCTGCGGGTGCTCCCGGTACCGTGCGTACGTGCTGTGTTTCTTTCCCTTCCCCGCGTGACGGCGCGGAGGGCGGGAAGTGTCGTCTGAAAGTACCGACGGAGGAGAAAGGGGGGTGGGAGTCTAATTTGTTCCCGTTTGCTCTTTTTCCCGGTCCTCCGTAGGTCTGACGCTTAAGACGTAATCTCGCGACACGTCGAGTGGGTGTGTTTGTGAGTGACTGGAAGAGATTGGACGAAAAGTACTGGTGTGAGTTCGGATTTAGCAGCGCTCGCATGGCAGCAGTTGGCAGCTGCTAGAGAAGAGTGGTGGGGGGGGTGGCGGTCCTTGAAGACGGGCCGGGGAGGGGGGGGGACTGGATCCGACGGGACGTTCCTATATATATATTCACGTTCACGTAGATAACTGTCGGATCTATAGCATGTGGGGCGGAAACGGGTCTCCTTATCAGCGTTTTATATACGCCGCCGTGGAATGGTGTAGCGCGAGACGCGTAGGCTCCGAAAAGGAGGAGAAGAAGGAGGGGTGGGGGGCAGAGCGTGCGTTCGCTTCGGAAGGGAAACAGAAGAAATTTGGTAGAGGGATGGGGGAGGAGGGGGGGGGGCTGCTACTCTTTCTCTTGTTTTATCACCCCAAAGTCGCTGGCTTCGTCCGGCAGATCGCCGCGCGCCTCGCGGCTGACTCCCAGATCTGGGAGCAGACCAAGACTTCTGGAACGGATTAGAGGTGGCCGGAGGAGACGTCGCTTGGGATGAAAAAGTCGTGATCAGCGCATCATTTTGGACGATAAGGGACATGATCTCCAAAATAGCAAATAACCTTTCTTGGTGGGAAATGATGGAGTTTGGTAAGCCTTATCGTGGCCACCTCAACTCATGTCTTTCGCATATCTTCTGACGGAGGTGAGAGAACCCAGTGATACTGATTGGAGGAATATGGGAACGGAATGGGGGGGGGGGGGGATTCCAAACCGGCGATGAGCGCCAGGGGTGCATAAGCCTGTAAGCTGTTCTTGCGAGCGCGGCCGCGCATCAAAAGAAGCAGCGCAGCTCTTGAGGGACGCCTCCGGCCGCCTCGGGCCGCTTCGGGGCCGCCTCAGTGCAGCACCGGAAGCGAGTGGAAATGAAATCGAAGCGATCCGTGGGAGGGGAAAAAAGTGCGAACGCGGCGCGAGATAGCGTACAAAATATCGCGGGCGGCCATCGGCGCCGACACGGCCGGGAGGCTTACGGGGCGGGAATTGGGCCAGATTGGTTGCCGGAGTTTGTATGTGCATCGAGCGTCGGCTCCACTCGGAAGCACCGGGGTCCATCATTTATGCGGCGATGTGGGAGTTTCCTCGCATGCAGGACGGCTCCCGGCGGCTCCCGTGGTGCACCGGCCTACGCTACTCCGTCGTCTAGACGATGTCGCACTGTGAGGGACAGCTTGACAGCTTGGTGGCGGCGCCTTGGACAAGGTCCGCACTAACCTTGCGGGTTACATAATACATAATAATAATAATAATAATAATAATTTAAAAAAAAATAGTATAAATGAATCAGGCTGATGCGCGTAGCTAGCCGAAGTGGCGGTGGCCGAATGGGTTTGGAGCACGCGGCTAAGTACGATTAAGCTGGCCGATAAAGCAGCGCGTTATTAAAACCTTAATGAGGCCTTTCCGCCCGCATGCCAGTGTGGGTCAGCCTAGTGGTGCCTGGTGGCGTCTAGTGGCGCCTAGTGGCCCGACGGCACGCAGGAAAGACCTTCCGCTTCGAAAAGTTCCTGCATGGCATGGCCTACCACATTAGGTCGAAAACAGTGGGCGCTTTGGCTGTTATAAATAGTTAAGCGAGGGCGTAGAACGTTCGGCGAACCTCCGGTGGCGGCAGTGCTGGGCCGATTTCCAGCTAGGTAGCCCGGGTGGGATGAAAGGGTAGAGTGAAGAGGTACGAGATAAGCCCTGCAGAACACAGCTGCTGATACCATGATGGATGGAGGCTCAGCCGCCACGGCAGGGATTGCAAGCTTAGAGAGGCCTGGACCCGGCCTGCGTATACGGCTCCCGTAGGAAAGAGGGGAAAGGGGGAAGGGGGGGGGAGCGCACACGCTATGCCTCCCGATGTGTTCGGTGTTCACAAAAGTAAACGTTTTTGCCTACAGAATCTACTATCAATGAATTTATCATCTGAACGTCGTCCTGATATTAATGGGGATCAAAACTTGCGCACGTTGAGGGGATTAGAAAGATGATGATTTTTGGCACGGAGTGACGGTACAGTTTCACCCAAGATCGAACTATTTTTTTAAATTTCCTATATTGGCAAAACTGAAAGTGAAAGGGAGAAGTGTTTCAGACCTTTCTGACTGTCGCACAGGACTCATGCAAGAGCGCCTGACGTTTCCTCAGGACTGATCCTCATTGAAAGCGTGTGTTGAAGGCTTGCAAAGAAAGTGAGCGACCCGCTGTGAGGAGCCACTCCCGACACTTGTGGTGTGCTCTAGTGGTGAGGCCGGGGGGGAGGCTGACAGGACGCGGCGCGCATCACTGCGTCCTGCCCTACACACACACGATGCGACTGACTCGGAGGCTCCTGGGAATTGTAACTGGGTCGATGTGCGCAGGACTGTGTGCCTGGTCGTGTATGACAGAGTGCCGTATGTGTGTTTGTGTGTGTGTGTGTGTGTGTGTGTGTGTGAGGGAGAAGGGAGAGGAGAGAAAGGGTGGAGGTGAGGGGATGAGAGTGTTTGCGGTGCCCACTAGTTTGATCAGATTCCCTGATTGATGCTGAGTCCCGTTTCCATCACAGCTTTCACTGGCTTTCACCCCCTCCCCCCCCCCCTCCTGTCTCTATCTCTCTCTCTTCTCCCCCCGGCTTTCCCTTGCAACTGTCTCTATCTTTATCTCTCTCTCGCACACACGCACGCACAAACACACACTCACACACACACACACACACACACACACACACACACACACGTGCGCGCGCAGGGGGTCGTGGTGCGAAAATTACGCCCTTCCTGCAGGCCGTAACTTCTCCTTTTTATTGCTCTCTTCATCCGTACTTGTTGAACGCCTTATCAGAGTCGCCAGCGGCCACATTAATTGGGCGGCCATTGAAACAAACTTGTTCCCGTCCTGCTCTTCACGGAAGCCGAAATTAAACTCGGGCGGAGAGTGAGATGTTTGGTGAGAGGGCCGCGTCAGCTGGAACATCCCGTCGACAATCTCCTTTATTTAATTTATTTTTATTTTTTGATGAGGGATTTGAGGAGGCTGTTTTGAAGATTTGGCTTCGGTCGGAGCATGGCGTGCATTAGTCCTGATACCCCCGCCTCTGGCTCACGTGAGCTGGCCGGGTCGTCGGAGGCCTCGCCAGCGCCGCCCGCCCTACCCATATTCATCGGACCCTTTCCGGCGTATCGAAAAGGCCGAAGCGAGGACTGTTTCATTAGGCAGAGTGAGAGGACGAGGCGCTATGGGAGGCTGAGGGAGAGGGGGGCAACCGGGACAGGCAGAGTGTGGGGGAGGGAGAGAGAGAGAGAGAGAGAGAGAGAGAGAGAGAGAGAGAGAGAGAGAGAGAGAGAGAGAGAGAGAGAGAGAGAGAGAGAGAGAGAGAGAGAGAGAGAAGTCCACCGAGGTCGGTCCTGGGGAGGTAAGAGAGTAGAAGGGCATGACTTTCATTTAAACTTGTAATCTCGTCTTACGGCGGCACGATCATAAACGAGTCGATGACTCCCCCCCCCCCTCTCTCTCTCTCTCTCTCTCTCTCTCTCTCTCTCTCTCTCTCTCTCTCTCTCTCTCTCTCTCTCTCTCTCTCTCTCTCTCTCTCTCTCTAGTTCTCTAGATCTCTCTGTGCTCCTACCTTACCCCGGCACGGCCGCTGCTGTGCTGGATCAACAAACTATATAGTAAGTCATAGCTGCAGGAAGTCCGGACGGTGACGCACGGCATGTCCTCAGCCCTGGGCGGTATCCTAATTTCGATACCGCGGTACGGTAAAAAAGTTATTCGCGGTATCGGCGATATACCGACCCGGTACATATACGGCCGATATCGCGATACCAGCCTGGTAAAATACCGCCGATATCGCGATACCGGTCCGGTAAATTACCGCCGATATCGTAATACCGGCCCGGTAAAATACCGCGACATTTTGCAGCGCTAAAGTAATTTTGCAAAAAAAATATGAACGAAATAAACCCGGTGGTTATGTAAAATGCTGCGATATCGTGCAACGAAGGTTATACTGTTAAGTGTGTGTAACTGTAAACAATATTGGTAATTACCATGCGTGGTGCTCTCATGGCGCACTCCTGAGATGGAAATGCAACGCTACGCTAAACTGCTGACGCGGCGTTGCGGCCGTATCGTTGTATTTCGATATCGCGGTATTTCGGTACCGCGATATTTGGCTATCGCGGTATTTCGGTATCGCGTCGGTATTATACCGGTTCGGTATATCGATATTTTGAAACTTTAATACCGTAACCGCGGTAAAAAAAATATCGCGGTATTTATCGATATATCGAAATACCGCCCAGGGCTACATGTCCTATCGGTGGCCGCATAGTTGGCGTCCTGACTGACCAGCAGGGCACGCGGCAGGGGGGGGGGGGCCGGGCGTCACTCATGCACCGCATGCAGCAGCAGCAGCAGCAGCCGCCGCCAAGTTGGGCCGTAAAATCCAACTAAAAAGGCCTATGCTTTGTAAAGTTTGGGGGGGCCTCCGCTGTTTAGTGGCCGGCTATACGCCTCGCTGTTGGGAGGCCTGCGGAAGGGCAGTTTTGTTTTGGCGGCCGCCGAGAGCGGCAGCGGCAGCAGCAGCGGCAGCGGCAGCGGCAGCGGCAGCGGCAGCGGCAGCGGCAGCGGCAGCGGCAGCGGCAGCGGCAGCGGCAGCGGCAGCGGCAGCGGCAGCGGCAGCGGCAGCGGCAGCGGCAGCGGCAGCGGCAGCGGCAGCCCCTCCGACCGGCGGCGGCGCAGCGCTATGGCAGCGCTATGGCAGCCAGCCCGCCGGCATCGTCTTTTCACACATTTTCTTTAGTGGCCAAGTTTTCGCTTCAAGAGTCGTGCCGCTGACCCGAGCGTCTGGCGGCGCGGCCGAGCTGCCCTGCCGGCCCCGCCCCGCCCTCTAGTGTAATACTTAGTGATTACCCTTTTCAACTTTCACTCTTTTGTTTCTGAGGCAGCAGCAGCCCGGCGGTCGGGGAGAGTGCGCTCAAGGAGGAACGGGGCGAGAATCAGTGAAGCAGGAACCCGGCCGCCTCATACGAAAGGACTCTCACTCTAATGAATTATACGGCCAAGATGGCCGTGCCGGGGGGGGGCTCCGCCGGGTTCCTCCGGGCACTGGCCTCGCCCGCCTCGAGACGTTGTTGTTGTTTGGACGCAAAGAATGGCCCCTGGAGATGCGCGAGCAGGTAATTTTAAGTGAGGCGTAACTCATGAAGGTGCCTGGCGCGTAAAAAGTCCCCGCTGAGAGCAGAGACGTCAAAATAGTCTGCCGCCGCCGCAGCAGCAGCAGCACCAGCAGCAGCAGCCCTAACAGTAATTTACGTCAGAAGGAGAGGGGAGCCGAGTGCACGGCGCGGCCGTGGGGCTGCTGCTGTGCGAAAATGAAAAGGGACACAGAACGAGGAAATCGTTTCAGGGCCGTCTCGACTTACTCGGCGCGAAGGTTTAAATGGAGTTAGTCATGTCGAGATTGTCAGATGTCCTTCAGGGCGAAAATTAAGAGTTGAGGATGCAAATGAGGCGCGTGCGCTACACAGCTTGGACGGCGTGCGCTTCTCTTGCGATAAGTGTTTGCTAACTCGAGTGAAGCCTCATGCGGCTCAGTGCCCCTTGAAGCTGCACAGGGTGTTGGCATGACTGCTTCAACATTTTCGACCTTCGAACGGTGACCGAATCGCGTATAAACATCAGTGTGTCCGGTGTGTCAATTGAACAATCCTAAAGAGGGGTCGTCACCGTCATACATCATTTCACACGCCCACAAAAGAGCCGGGCGTCGCTTATTATATTTCACTCAATGTTCCCGTCCCAACCTTCTCAACTGATGTTTCTTTTCTTCCTCCTTTCGAACTGGTGGACGCATTCTTTTTGTCAGCGAAAAACTGGCGAACACACAAAGGCAGCAAGCTTGGAGGGCCCTTCTTTCGTTTTCCAGCGTAGGGGACCCCCTCCCCCCTCGTTTCTCGTGTACCGCTGCTGCTGCCGAGTGCTGAAAGCGACAACGATCCCTCTGAGAGGCCCTTGCAATGCCCCGGCCGGAGGGAGCCGGAGGGAGCCGACCGGAGCTCGGGGAACCGGAGCCACGGGAAGTGCAATCCCGCATTCAAATGGATAGCGACGAGACGGAGATACACGCGGGCCGGCCGGGTCCCGGCTCCGGGTGGCTCCAGGCTCCAGGCTCCGGGCTCCAGGCTCCGGCCGCCCTCCAGCCGCCCTCCAGCCGCGGGCCTCCAGCTGCGTGGTCCTGCTTGGTGCCGGCAGGCATGAGAAGGGTTCGGGCCGTTCGGGCCGTTCGAGCATTACCGCCCGGGGCTCGGCGGCTCTACCCCCGGACTCGCGCAGCCTGCCGCTGCCGCCGCCTAAAGTGTGTGTGGACTAGTGTGGACCGTTGTGCAAAACGGTCGGCCGTGCGGCTGCGGCGCTGCGGCCGAGAGCTGGGGGCTCTCCTCCTGATCCGCCGTGAAGATTGTGACCGTGGCCAGCAGCGATGGCGGCGGTGCCGGGCCAGCGGGGCGGGCGTGGGCAGGGGGTAGGAGTCGCCCCTCCCGAAGACATCCATCCTCGCCGCCGTCGGCCGCGCCTCGTGAACGCGTGCCGCTCCTCGTACACGCGTGCCGCGCGCGCCTTACTTTTCAAAGTCATTTGCAACCGGCGCGCGAAACGCGGCGGGGGCCGCCGCCGGTTCTTCTTCTTCCTCTCCTTCAAAGGTGCAGCTCGCAGCGCCAGGCACAAGTTTGCGTTCAAATTCCGCGCGCTAATACCAGGACTTCCGGCGTCGCGCTCTGCGCGACCCCTCGGCTCATACGCACGACAACTTTCTGCCGGCGTGCCAGCTAAGGCGGCAGCGCGCGGAGGTCTGCCAGGCTCGTCGAGAGTGTGTGTGCGCGCGTGTGTGTGTGTGTGGGTGTGTGTGGGTGTGTGGGTGTGGGTGGGTTGGTGGTGTGTGTGTGTGGGGTGTGGGTGTGGGTGTGGGTGTGGGTGTGGGTGTGGGTGTGGGTGTGGGTGTGGGTGTGGGTGTGGGTGTGGGTGTGGGTGTGGGTGTGGGTGTGGGTGTGGGTGTGTGTGTGGGTGTAGGTGTGGCTGGGTGGGTGGCTATCAGATGCTTCTGAACCGCGTTGAACGTTGCTGTCTAATCCGTTTGATCGGAGACCGCTTCTTCCTATTCCAGGTGTCACAAATACGGAGAGCATTTTTAGTGGTCGAAGCTATTTTCTCAGATGATTTCTAGACAAGCAGTAATTTTTTGTTCCCCGAACAAAAGTGTTGTTGGGGGGGACTATATGTTATTTGAACCAACGAAAAGTTAGTTGCTCCGACGAAGAGGTTTGTTACGGACGCAAAAATGTACCTCCTCGTTGGAGAGCTAACTTTCCGTTGGTGTAACCAACAAATACTTCCCCAATTAAGATTTTAGCTTTCGGAACCAAAGTCAACCGAAATATTAGTTGCGAACACAAATCTTTTTTCTCCGTGATAGTGCTGTAAGGCACACGCCTCTTGTCTTCCCTGTGCTTTGAGGCCGTTTGGCCTGGTTGCGACTCTCATCCCCTTAAGTAGCAGTAGCAGTAGCAGCAGCAGCAGCAGCAGCAGGCAGGCAGGAGCAGAAGCAGCAGCAGCAGCAGTAGCAGCAGCAGGAGCAGCAGCAGCAGCAGAAGCCTCCGTGGGATGTTGGCATGGCACTGCTCAGTATCCCCAGACGACGACGCCGCACCGCGCCGCGCGCTGGATATCACCTCTCTCCCAACTTCTCCCACACACGTCACCGCTACAACACCACACACACACACATATGCTCACGCGCGGAAGGGGAGGGGGGGGAGGATTCCGGCGGGATGTAGAGCACGGGACTTAGCGGCCTGCGGTTGCGGGCCTACACGGTGTCCGCAGCTCAGTTCTGCTCTGGATTTCCGCGTGCGCCCGCAAAATGGCAGGGGCCGCGGCGGGCGTAACGGCGGTGCCGACGAGGACGGTGACGACGACGCCGCTGCTCTTTGAACCACCGCATCGCGCCGCTGGCTTATCACCTGCTGATCCCCACCTCCCCTCCCCTAACCTCCCCTCCCCACCCTTCCGCATCTCTTCCCGATTTCTTCCTGCAGATAAGAAGCCGCGACTTTTGCATCGGCCGGACTCGTCGTGTGTGTTCTATCCGCCCAAGAGCCCTCCCATTGGCCGCCGCACTTTGCGGTCGGCATCCGCCTATCTCCCTCTCTCTCTCTCTCTCTCTCTCTCTCTCTCTCTCTCTCTCTCTCTCTCTCTCTCTCTCTCTCTCTCTCTCTCTCTCTCTCTCTCTCTCTCTCTCTCTCTCTCTCTCTCTCTCTCTCTCTCTCTCTCTCTCTCTCTCTCTCTCTCTCTCTCTCTCTCTCTCTCTCTCTCTCTCTCTCTCTCTCTCTCTCTCCCCCTCTTGCCAAGTCGACGATTCCTTTCCGCCTGCAGGGTGAGGTAAGGTGGGGTCCGTCCTGGTCGCGCACGCCCTGGGGAGAAACCGTCCCCGCATCCCCGCAGAATTATTTTACTCCACGAGTTTCCCCATCAGACTGGTCGACAGGGGGAGAGTATATCAAACTTTGCCGGACGCTACGGTCCAGGCCCGGTCCAGCAACGTGCCGGGGCGTTTACGACGGAATAAGCCATAAACCGATGAGCCGATCTCCCCGCACGTTTGTTGCACACCTGACGTGACGTGTGACGCTGTGGTGCTGGGCACTAAATCCCGATCGGGCCGGCAGGGGCGGTGCGGGCCGCTGGGGCAGGGCTCCGTGCGGGGCACAGCCCGACCCGCCAGGACCCACCGGGACCCGCAGGGACGCTGCAGTCCCGTCACGCGGCCCGCCCCGCCCCCGCTCGGCACAGCGCCCTGCGGCTGTGTTTAGGAACGCCGCCTTTGTCTCTGTCGCACCCAGGGACGTGCCGAGTGACGGAGACAACGAGGACAGGTTGTTGCTCAGACTGGGCCGGCGGCGGCGGAGACCCGGCGTGCGCGCGGCGGCGTGTAGCGGCACGCGATCTGTATGCGTGATTCGTCCGCAGCCAAGGTGGGGGTTGGACGTGGAGAGGCCGGATTGGTGGGGGGGGGGGTAGAACAGCGGAAGCTAAAGGTTAGATAGAGGTGGCCCTACCGTTCTCCATGAGGTACACCGGCGTGAAGTAGAATAAAAATCAATAACGGGTCACGTGGATCAATTTTGTGGGCTGTCCTCCACGGGGGGAAGGGGGGAGGGGTAGTTACAGTCATATTCAGATTCGGCATAGACACAAAGCGACAATAGGGTCCAGACGGCCGCATATTATCCAGACATGCAAAACGGATAAGAAAGTGTTCTATTATGCTTTCGAAACGCACCCAGAAGAATTAATCGAGTACTTTACAGGTACCTCTAACGGGTACTGCGTCAACGCGGCAGGTTTGTGGCAACTCAACCAAACTTACTTAGCTGGCTCCGAGCATCATTATATGTCCTTGCACAGATTACCCAAGAGTTGCCACAACTTGGTCCAGGTGTTTCAAGTTCTTAAAAGGTACTCCCGACGGGTACTGCGTAAACGACGGGTATAAAGTTGTGGCAACTTCACCAGATTTACTGAGGTGGATATCCTAGCATCATTACCAGCCGCTGCACAACGTCTTACTAAAGTTGCCACAACGTGGTCAGGTGTTTCAAGTGCTGAAAAGGCACTCCCGACAGGTACTGCGTCAACGACTGGCCTACTATAACCTGTGTACCGCCTTTGCTCACAAGATCGCGCCTTGTTCCCCTGTTGCAGGGTCAGTCGGTGACGCATAACCTGACGCAGGGCGTGATCCTGTCGTCGCGGTCGCTGGTGCTGCAGCGCGTCACCCGCCGCCAGGCCGGCGGCTACACCTGCCACGCCTCCAACGAGCGCGGCAACACCACGAGCAGACCCGTGCACCTGCGCGTCAAATGTGAGTACCCGGCAACGGGACTTTTGTGTGCGTCCGTAGAGCTTAAAAAAGTGTCTAAAACTTGTACAGCCTCGTGTATGAGGATCACAGCTGTAAATGCACTCTACGAAATTCTTAAGTTCACGTGCATGTTGAACTCACAGTTTTTTCTAGAGTGCCGGTTTGAAAGTGCACAATTTCTATCCGATTTCGTCACTTTTTGAGAGTTCAGAGTACACTCTGCCGAGTTAAGTGTGGATCCTTGAGAGTTCAGAACGCATGTTCAGATGAGAGTGCACTCTGCGGAGTGAGAGTGCAGATATGCAAGGGTTCGGGGTGCACTCTGCAGAGTGAGAGTGCCGATATGCAAGAGTTCACCGCGTGAGAAATGTATATCTAACCAACTCTTCATCATCAAAAACGTCACTCCGAAAAGAAAACATGGAAAATGAAAGGTTACGATGCTGTCCTGCCTGACGTTACCGTCAGTAGCCGGGCTAACGTCTCCGCTCCTCTTCCTGGACTGGGTTAAGTAAGACGGAGAGCTCTGGCACCAAAACATGGCAGCGCTCGGCGCACCAGGTTGAGTCGAGTCGTCGACGTCTCGGCTAAATCCGCTTCCAGCTAATACCTGCCGCCGTGTGCGAGCAGTACGCAGCCGGCCGTACTTACAGTCCTGCCCGGAGTTACCACATAGTTTGGCGGCGGCGTGGCGGAGGCCGGTGAGGGTTGGTGCGCGGACTGGGGTTGGGGTGGAGCTGCTACAACGAACGGCAAACGGCCCGCGTGCGGGATACGTTTTTTTGTATCTCACTTGCAAAAAAGAGACTACCTATTTTTATGTCGGCCTCGTATTTCTTTTGGCAGTACGCGCGGCAGTCGGTAGTAGCGCAGTCCGCAGGGACCCTGTCGGAGGAGGACGCTGTCGGAGGAGCCTGTCTGAGGAGCCTGTCGGCTGTGCCAGACCGCGGCATCGTAAACGAGTCCTGCCCCCCTACCCCCCCCCCGGCACATCCGTGTATCTGGCCGCTGTCGGCCGCTGAGTCACGTGGTAGGGCTCCGCTCCGCTGGGGGTCTCACGCGATGCCGGCGCCACGGGGGCGCCACGGGGGCCCGTGCGCGGGGGGAAGACGCCCCGCACGTCCGTCTCCGTCTGTCCGCCCCCTCAGCCACGCGCGCGCGAGCGAGATGGAATGAGGAAACTCTCATCGCGTCGAGTTTGTTTCCCAAAGTAGTGGGCGGGGCGGGGCGAGGCCGCTCGGGGTTGGGTCGGGTCGGGTCGGGCGGTGTCTTCATTGCGAGTTGTTGACGACTGGGTACGATGGAGTCGTGTACTCGGGTCACACGCCAACGCCGCTAGCGTGCGCGCTCACGCGAGTTTCGGACCGCGGCTGAGGCGGGAAGCAGTGACCTGCGAGGAAAGCGATATCTCGCAGCACTTCGGTCTCCCGCAGTGCAGTGCGTCACAACCTCCGCTCCGTGCGGGCTCTAGGCCGCAGAGGCCGTGACCCGGCGCAACGCATAAAACGGTGTTACCGAAACTCGACGAAACTCGACGGTCCCGGCCCGGGCCCTCTTCGCGCGAACAGGTTTCCTTTGACGCGTGTCGCCGCCGCCGCCGCTACCACTGCCGCACGACCCCTATCCTCCGCCCCCTCCCCGGTATGCACGCAATGAAGTCTTGATTAAGTTGCCGAGTGGAGGATTCCGAAGGGTAATAACCCGGGAGGGGGGCAGAGCACGCGGCCGGCCAGCCGTGGAGAGCCGTGGCAGAGAGCCGTGGCGCACGGCCGTGCCGTGGTCCTCACGCGCCGCCCACCGCTCCAACTATTCTCCAACTTTGTGCTACCTGTTCCCTATCGGGGGGAGGGAAGGAGGGAGGGAGGGAGGGAGGGAGGGAGGGAGGGAGCCCTCCGGCGAGCTCCTCCTTGTCTATATTCCCAGTCGATCGCGCGACACGGAGAGCAGGGCGGAGGGGCGGGACGGGACAGTCAGAGTGCTGTGCTGAGTTTGGCGACAGAATAGCAGCAGCGGCGGCCGGCCGGCCGGCAGCGCCCAGGGCAGTTGAGGCGGAGGCCGCAAAGCCCCGCAGCACCGCAGCGCCCTCTATTCGGGTGCTTCGTTGTCTGCCGAAAGCGCGTCCGCGGTTCGGGTTACCACACCACCTGCACGAGCATCCGCACACACAACTAGCAGGCCGCGGGGCAGCGAGCGAGCAAAGCTGTAGTTGACGTGCAAGTTGGGGGCGGGCAGGGCGGGCAGGGCGGCGGCAGACCTGAGCGGCACCCGCGGCGGACCCCGCCCCGTCCCATACGGAGTTTGTCGCCGCCCGCATAACCGCAAACAAGGGGAGACAGGGATGCAGGCCCGGCAACACATCCGTAGTGTGGAGCTTCAGCGAGTGGCACGCGGCCGCCGAAATATGTTTCAGCTGATAGCCTTGCCGCGATGCAGGGAAGAATTTTATAAAAGGGACAGACCAGTCGCAAAGATTTTGTGCAGGTGAAGAATGTGAGTTTGGGAAATTCTGATCACAGTAGGCTCCTCATTTTAAGCAAAAGAGCACGGCTTGTCTTACAGAGTGAAGTGAGAGGTGTTTGAGAGTTTGGTAGTAAGGTATGAGAAGTAACGAGACAGACCTCCAACCTGCCCGACACATTTAGAGTCGACTCCGGAACACGATGGCGAACTCGGGGTGAAAGAAGGATCGTATTTCCGCGAGGCGCGCTCAAAACAGCAGGTCCTTCAAAACAGCAGGTTCCTCAAAACAGCAGGTCGGCATGATCGTGGGGGCCTGCTGTTCGTTGAGCACCGCACGACGTTAATTTTGCTGCGGTCCCATTTCCGCCGCACTTGGCGGTGTCTGCCCCCCCCCCCCCTCTCTCTCTCTCTCTCTCTCTCTCTCTCTCTCTCTCTCTCTCTCTCTCTCTCTCTCTCTCTCTCTCTCTCTCTCTCTCTCTCTCTCTCTCTCTCCCTGTGGGTCCTCTTCATTTTTCCTGTTTGGACGCATGATGACGCTGGCGTTACTTGTTGAAATAACTTTCCAATATCGGGCCGCTCAGAGCGTTTCCGCCGTTTCTCCCTTTCCGACTTTCCAGACAGGCAGCCTGTTCCTCTCTCGTCTCGGCAACGCCACTCCACCCCATGCCATGTTGTGTGTGTGGAGACGGGCGGAGAGGGAGAGAGAGAGAGAGAGAGAGAGAGAGAGAGAGAGAGAGAGAGAGAGAGAGAGAGAGAGAGAGAGAGAGAGAGAGAGAGAGAGAGAGAGAGCCGAAAGAATGTTTGTGCCGAAGGCCAAAAGCCCGAAGGGTCCCGTGTTCTTGAGCAAGTCTAGGAACTTCTTGGCCGGCAATATATTTGTAGTATGGGACATAGGGCGATACCCTGTTTTGTTTTTGTTTGTTCAATACGTCGGTGAGTATCATTCACCTGTTTCCATTCAAGGCAGAAACACTACACCCGCGTGGCCGTCCGGTGCTACAACCACAAGTTTCTCCTCCCGGATTCAGAGCCCGGGACCGCCCGGGACATGGCGAACAAGCACTCAGCCGCCTGGCCACACTCCCGAACATGCACATTCACTTCACACGCACACACGCTGCAAAGTGTTGGCGTGTACTGCGGGCTCGGTATTGCTTGTCTCTGTACGTGTGGACACCGCAACAAGTCGTTAAACACGGCGAGTCCGGCCTGTAACAGCGCCATGCAAAACATTCTGCTCGGCGGGAGTGGAGTGCTGGTCAGGAAGTGGAGCCGAGTTCGTTATTCTGCTCCGCGGGGCTCCGCGGGGCTCCGCAGGGCTCCGCGGGGCTCCGCAGGGCTCCGCGGGGCTCCGCAGGGCTCCGCAGGGCTCCGCAGGGCTCCGCAGGGCTCCGCAGGGCTCCGCAGGGCTCCGCGGGGCTCCGCGGGGCTCCGCGGGCTCCGCGGGGCTCCGCTCCGCGGGGCTCCGCAGGGGCTCCGCGGGGCTCCGCAGGGGGCTCCGCGGGGCTCCGCAGGGCTCCGCGGGGCTCCGCGGGGCTCCGCGGGGCTCCGCTCCGCGGGCTCCGGGGCTCCGCGGGCTCCGCGGGGCTCCGCGGGGCTCCGCGGGGCTCCGCGGGGCTCCGCGGGGCTCCGCGGGCTCCGCGGGGCTCCGCGGGGCTCCGCAGGGCTCCGCGGGGCTCCGCAGGGCTCCGCGGGGCTCCGCTCCGCAGGGCTCCGCGGGGCTCCGCGGGGCTCCGCAGGGCTCCGCGGGGCTCCGCAGGGCTCCGCGGGGCTCCGCAGGGCTCCGCGGGGCTCCGCAGGGCTCCGCGGGGCTCCGCAGGGCTCCGCGGGGCTCCGCAGGGCTCCGCGGGGCTCCGCAGGGCTCCGCGGGGCTCCGCAGGGCTCCGCGGGGCTCCGCAGGGCTCCGCGGGGCTCCGCAGGGCTCCGCAGGGCTCCGCAGGGCTCCGCAGGGCTCCGCAGGGCTCCGCAGGGCTCCGCAGGGCTCCGCAGGGGCTCCGCAGGGCTCCGCAGGGCTCCGCAGGGCTCCGCGGGGCTCCGCGGGGCTCCGCAGGGCTCCGCAGGGCTCCGCGGGGCTCCGGGCTCCGCGGGGCTCCGCAGGGCTCCGCGGGGCTCCGCAGGGCTCCGCGGGGCTCCGCAGGGCTCCGCGGGGCTCCGCAGGGCTCCGCGGGGCTCCGCAGGGCTCCGCGGGGCTCCGCGCTCAAAGCCGATCATCGCGGACGGAACGGAACGTTACAGTCACACACAAATTCCTAGGCAGTGCGCGGTTTGCTTCTTCTTCTTCTTCTTTTTGTACTACCGTGATGCGGGGGGATGTTTTGGCATCATATTTCATGTCCAGAGCCCCGCTGCTCGGCTCGGCTCCGCTGCTGCCGCAGCTGCCTCGCTGGCCTCGCGTGCCTGGCTCCTACGCCCCGCCGCAACAGCCTTTCACTGCCCCACAGTGTTCTGTCGTCGTATATTTCTCCCTTCGGCGGCGTGCCGTTGCCGTTCGCGCCGCCGCTCTCCTTTCTTGCCGTTTCTTTTATTGCGTGTCCGTTTGCGGAATGCACCCGCCGGTCCGCCCGAAAACAATCGGGCGCCGTCATCCATATGCAGGCAGCCGTTCTGCGTATCGACCCGTCCTTGTGTGTGTGCGTGTGTGTGTGTGTGTGTGTGTGTGTGTGTGTGTGTGTGTGTGTGTGAACAGCGCGGCTCCTTGGCCGCGGCGATGAGTGTGTGGCGGCCGTGATTGATGTGGACTACTACTTGTTGCCGGGGTGCAGGAGCGCCCGAGTGTCGGTCGGCTGCGGCTGCGGCTGCGGCGGCCGAGGCGCGCAGTAATGCGAACACAGATACCGGATATCTCCGGGCGGTGCGCCGCACCCCGCGTCTGAAGCTGTTTCGCGTCACCTGCCGCCGCTGCTGCAGCATCCGAGTAGCGGCGTTTCCTAGAGGAACTCCGCAAAACCATGGCCGGGCGGAGGGTTTCCGGGTGTGCAGCTCTCGAAAATTGCTTTCTCACAGCCGTGCGGTTCGAAGTAGTGATGCCGCCAGCGCAGTCTGAGGTACACGCGGGTGTGCACACAGGGTGCGGCGTGCGGCGTGCTTGCACAGGGCTGCCCTGCCCTGGCCGTAGATCTCGTTACATTGGGCGGGACGCCCTTCCCGAATGGGACGTGTTGGCAGAGCGCCTCACTTTGAAAAGATCCTCTTGCACCGTTTGCACTCGGATCGCCCGCGGATCCCTTGTTATTTTCTGGTGATATTGTACCGAGTTCATTATTATCTTTCCCGGTATTTTACACCGCATTTTGACTTGCGCCATTCTTTATATTATTTCCCACGCTTCTGTCATGTCTGATCCGTCTCGTGGATCGGCCCACTCCACTCCACCGCCGCTGCCGCTGCCACCGCTGCGCGCGGAGAGCACCCTCCGTCACCCTTTCTGCTCGTCGCCGTGCCGTGCGACCCGTCTCCCTTCAAAAAGCCAGGAATCAGCAGGGTTGGCTTCAGTGCGCCAATTATCCCGTGCAAACGCCAAGGCGTGCGTGCGTGCGTGCGTGGCCACCGGCAGCCCCGCCCACAATGCCGTTTCGCCCACTTTCACTCGTGCGTCACTCGTTAAGGGCGCAGTACACAGTCCCTCTGTGAGGGGGCCCCTGCTTTAGATCTGGCAGAGCGCGGCTGCCCGGCCCGGACAACCCCCTCTCTCGCTTTCTCTCCCTCCTGGCTGGTTTGTTCTTCTCGTCCACTTTCGTTATTTCTCCGCACTTCTTTTCATTTTCTTTTTTTCTTCTTCTTTTTTTGCGGTACATTTTGAAATAATCCTCGTCCCCCAATCTTTCGTCTCAAAACAAAAAAAAAATAGTAAAAGTGAAAAGAGAATAGCCATTGAGAGCTTTCTCTCTCTCTCTCTCTCTCTCTCTCTCTCTCTCTCTCTCTCTCTCTCTCTCTCTCTCTCTCTCTCTCTCTCTCTCTCTCTCTCGCTGCCGTTGTCATGGGTTTGCAGAGCAGTCAAAGGGATGTAGGCCTGCACGATGGATACACTCTTTGTCACTGGCGCCGCCCAATCTCCCTGGCTCCTGCCTTTCCGCCTTGGCGCCCGGCAGAAGCGAAGCCCCACCGAGCCGGGCTGCTGAGCCGGGCTGCTGAGCCCGGCTGCTGAGCACGACCGCTGAGCCCGGCTGCTGAGCACGGTTGCTGAGCCCGGCGAGATGAGCAGAGCGGGGGAAAGGGGTGCGCCTCGCGTGCGCTTGTTCCGCCAAGTTTGTCTCGCACCTATACGCTCACATTTTCAATACACCTCCCCCACCTCACGCCGCCTACACAATTCTCGCCCCTCCCCCTCCCCCTCTCTCTCTCTCTCTCCTCTCTCTCTCTCTCTCTCTCTCTCTCTCTCTCTCTCTCTCTCTCTCTCTCTCTCTCTCTCTCTCTCTCTCTCCCCCTCCCTCGCTCGGTGCTCCGCCCACCTTTCCGCACCTGTATAGCAGCCGATGGCAGCAGGCTGTGCTGTGCTGCATGGAGTGCAGGTGCCATGGCGCCGGATGAAGTGTGTCTATCTCGATATCAACTTCCGTTCCAGGCGAGCAGCTCGCTCTCCGAGGCAGGGCGCAGGGGCCCGTGGGGTATCGCCAGGAGCCGGAATTGTGCGCGCCGCACCGGTTGCCGCGACAGCAGAAGGAGTATTTGCAAGGGGTGCTACCACCGGGTGCGGGAATTCTACAAACCTTTGTGCGGAAATAATCGCCAAGGTGATAAGCGTCGTTAAGCACGGGAACTTTCGTTTTACTTTCCCCTCACTTTTTGTGTCCAAACTGATGAGAGCAGCGGCGGCCTACAGCGTTGTCTCTGATAAGCCACTCAGGTGTGCCGGAGAGAAGTGAAAGCCGGGCCGGAGAGACAAATTGGTTTGCGAGCGTGAAAAGGCGTGCGCCCGCGCGCAAGGTATGGACGAATTGGTTTGCAAGACTGAAAGGACGCAGGAAAGCGCGTGCGGCAAAGGGATGCGGCCTGGCCGTGGGGTGCAAGTGAGGTGGGGCGGGGCGTGCAGGCTCAGGGGAGGGCGGGGTGAGGGGATTCGAACCAGCCAGCGCGCGGCGCGGCCGTACAAATTGCCTGCGGATGCCTCCTTGCCACACTTTGCAGGTGTTTGTCGGGTGGCCTTGAGCAGCCGTCCAAGGTTTTTTTTTTTTTTTTTTTTGGGGGGGGGGGGGGCAGGCCGCTGTATTTGCCGCCCGCTGAATGAATGTCTCTCCGTGCCCCACCTGGCCTCGGCCTGCTGCGCCCGGCTGCGCCCAGAGGTGGCCGTGCCGGTGCCCGCGGTGCCGCGGTGCCCCCTGCGGCCTTGCTGCGCTGCGGTGGCTCTGCCGCGGGCTCGGCTCGCTTCCGCATTACGGCCGTACACGGCTTAGCCTGCCGGCAGTAATCTTACCGAGTGCACTTGCGCCGTTTATCCGTCGGGGCCTGAATGATGTGCTCCAGCACGGATGCCAAAACTGCGGCGCGGCGCAGCGGCCTCGGGCCGGAGAAGACGTAACTAGTAGAGCAGTTACTTACTACAGAGGTTAAATTTTTTAAATTCTGTTTGAAAATAACCAACTCCACGCCGTAGTGTACAGATGGTCCACGCGGAAAAACAAGCCGTGTTTTTAGTGCAGATCTCTCCCTTTTAACAAAAAGGGTGTAACGCCCCCCCCCCTCCCGGTCCGGCCCGCACCGGCTCTCGCGGGTCCCTGTGGAATGCACACCCTGTTTGCGGGACTGATTGTTTGGCGCGTGCACAGCGGTGGCGCTGCACCGTGGGCGTGTGGCGGTGATTGGATCCGCACGCAGCACGCTCCGCTTGGCCTGTGTGCATGTGTGCATGTGTGCATGTGTGCGTGTGCGTGTGTGTTTGCCGGCACGCCGAGACCGGAAGGGCTTGACACAGTCATGCAGTGCCGTGGTGGCTTCGGTGCGGCTGCGGCAGTCCCTGTGGCCTGCGGGCGGCAGCTAGCGGCAGCCGGTGAGGCCCGGCCCTCGGCCCCCGGTGAGGCCGTGGCCCGCAGCCTGTTGCCCAGCCCATCGCAAAGCCCGCCTATCCGTGTTTTGTTGTGTGTGACAACGGGTCCCGCGCGCGCGGGCGGGGGCGTGCGTGCGCACGAGGGAGTGTGTTTTCCTGTTATGTCGACAGCTTTCGGCAAGTCCCCGTGTCTCCCTGTCACTTGACAGGCTTGGAATGAAGGGCAGGCCCCGAAGTACTCTCCACCTAAGAGAGAGAGAGAGAGAGAGAGAGAGAGAGAGAGAGAGAGAGAGAGAGAGAGAGAGAGAGAGAGAGAGAGAGAGAGAGAGAGAGAGAGAGAGAGAGAGAGAGAGAGAGAGAGAGAGAGAGAGAGAGAGGGCGTCTCCATAAAGGCGCGGGGGCGGCGAAAGGAATCCGGTCGCAAATGTATGTTGAGGTAGTCTTGGCCCCCCGACTATATCCCATATTTCCGTTGGCAGCCCTCCCCCGCGCAGAAGACGGACAAGCACGGGGACCACGGGCCAACCTTAAGTCGTGTAAGAGGTCACTCAGTTGTTCGCCAAATCCATCTTCTTCCCTTTTTTTGCCTCATCGCTCTACTGCGCCGCGCTGCGAACGCTGCTGCTGCCTGATCCCTCTCCCCTCTTGTATTGCACAGACCATCTATCGCGCTTTTTCCACATTGGTTTCTTTTTTCGCGCCGCCGCGTGCCTGGCCGCGCAGAGCCTCCCCTCACGCATCACGCAGCCGCACGTGCATGGCCTATCAGTTGCGCGCCTCTGGTCGGTCACACTGAGTGTGTGCGCCGTGCTGGGCTGGTCGCTGGGCATATGCCGGGAGCTCTGCGCCGAGCACAGACCTAGTCCGTTGCCCCCCCCCCCCCCCCCCCCCGCCTGCACGCGCCAGCTCTTGTCATACGAGAGTGGACCACTTTTGCGCGTCGAGTGAATTTGGACGGAAGTAATGCAAACGCGGCGGCTCTTCTTTCGGCCCGACACGCCACTGTGGGGGCCCAAGTGGACGCCCCGAGAGAGAGAGAGAGAGAGAGAGAGAGAGAGAGAGAGAGAGAGAGAGAGAGAGAGAGAGAGAGAGAGAGAGAGAGAGAGAGAGAGAGAGAGAGAGAGCGTTGCCGTAAGCGATCCTTTGATGGACGACGCGACGCCAGTGGCTGGCAGTGTGTCTGCCTGGCTGGTGCGCGGCTGATGAAAAAGCGGGACCTGAAAAGGACCTGATAGCTCGCGCCCGTGATTACGATTTTTTAAAATGTTTCCTTTTTTTAGGTAGAATTCTTTTTTTTTTTTTTCATGGGCTTTTAGGTGAAGTCGCGTCGTCTCCCGTTCCTATAACTGCCCCGCTTCTCTTGTATATTGCCCAGTCCGCCCGATCTTGGCGGCGCGCGCGTTCTGTCATCCATTTATAGGCTGGCCCTTCACTGCACCGGGCTACTGGGTCATCGGTCACCCCGCCACCACTATCACTCCCCTGCCGCTTTCATCCAGTGTACGTCCACATCCTGCCTCCCCCCCCCCCCCCTCTCTCTCTCTCTCTCTCTCTCTCTCTCTCTCTCTCTCTCTCTCTCTCTCTCTCTCTCTCTCTCTCTCTCTCTCTCTCTCTCTCTCTCTCTCTCTCTCTGCCGGAGAAGGGAGTGGTTGGTTTATCGCCTTGGGGTCGTGGGTTCGATCCCCAGCGTAGTGAAAGTGTTCCTGGGGTGCATTTCTCATCCACAGAGAGAGGGAGGATCCGGAGAGGCCGGGAGGGGCCGGGAGGGGCCGGGAGGGGCCGGGAGGAGCCGGGAGGGGGCTCAGGCTACCAGCCGGGCTCCGTTCAGGCTTCTCTTTCATTTCAGCAGCAGCAGTGCGGCCCACAGGTCGGCCGTCTTCCTTTAGCTCGTGTGTCTTCCTTTATACATCGTGAGATGCCGGTGATCCTGTGGCACGGCACTGTATCAAACCATCGCCCGGGCGGCCCGAACCCTTTCCTCTCTGCCCGCACGCACGCTCTCTCACACACACACACACACACACACACACACACACACACACACACACACACACACACACCGGGGGCTTATTCGCCACCCTTATCGCTCGCCGGTCCACCCTTGCCGCTCTCGTTTAACGAACGCATATAATAATGGGAGGTGTGAGCCCCTAATTAACGCTGGGCTGCTTTATTGGACGTCCGCCAAGTCCTGCGGGGGAAGGAACAGCGGCTGAGGCCGAGGCCGCAGAGGCGGCCGGGCTGGCGGCGGCAAGAGGCAAAACCGTTCGTAAATTATGTAAAACATTTCCCGCGGCATCGGTCGGCCGGGTCAGAGCCGTCCACGGTCCGCCACGCCGCCTCGCCCGCCCCCGAGCCGCATCCGCCCACCGCCGTCTGCATCGCGGACTTCCGCCTCCATATTTCAGAGCTATTGCGAGCAAGGCGTACACTGTGCAGGCGGCGGACATGGTCCTGAAGGCCTATGAGAATGGAGTGCAGCTGCGTAAGAAAACCTGGCGCTGGACGTGTTTGCGGGGCGCACATGGCCGTCGGCCAAGCACAGAGCGGGGCGGCGGGCAGCGGTGGCCAGAGGGCACCGGAGGGCGCCGGGGGGCCTCGTCTCCTCTCCTCTCGCTCCCACCTACCGGCGCCCCCCGCAGATTGAATGAACCTTCGCTGCCAACTTATGATCCCTTTTTGTTTCGGAGGCGGCCGGTGCGCGGCCCGTTCTTGCAATCACGGCCGTTCGCAGTGAAGAACGGCGCGGCGCGGTCTTAAATTGTAGCCACCTCGAGTGGGCCGTGCCGGAGCCGTGCCGGAGCCGTGCCGGAGCCGTGCCCGGAGCCGCAACCCTGGCCGGGCCTCAAGCCGTGCCTCAGGCCGTAATGGGTGTCGTGAAAATTACGGGCGGATTAATTCCGCTGCAGTGCGGGAGGCTAATTCTATTTGGCCGCGGACTTGTCGTCGATGGAGTCGGTTTGGCTCGGCTGGGCTCGGCTGGGCTCGGCTCAACTCGGCTCGGCTCGGCTCGGCTCGGCTCGGCTCGGCTCGGCCTTAGAACAAAAGGAGGAAGGGCTATCGGGCGGCGCAAACACAACCGGAGAGAGGAGGAGGAGGAGGAGAAACTTGGGGAAAGAAAATGTTGAATCTGATGAGGCTGCTGATGGCCCGTGCTGGGCAGAGCTGGTCCGACCGGGCCCGGTCTTGCTATCGCCGCCCGTTCCCCGCCCGTTTTAATCTATTCCGCAAAAAACGCGCGTGGCAGCGTTGAAATTTCCTTCTCGTGGTGCGGTGGCGGGGAGCCCGGCCAGCGGTGCCAGCGGGCTCCACCGGCGCGCGTTCAGTTCGCGCCCTCAAATTAGACGCTGTTAAGACTGTGGAGCCGTGCCGCGGGAGTAGCACTTATGCCGGCCGCCGGGCCGGGCCGGGCTGGGCCCCGGGCCCGTCTCATCCGCCACCATCCCCGCACACGGCGGCGGCCTCAGCGCGAATTGGCGCCGATTTCGCAGCGCACAGCGCCGGAGGAGGCAAAGTTGAGCGGCGGAGTGGCGCTTGGCCAGCCCATTGGCCACTGCGCTCGGCGGCTGCATGGATTTTTGCCTCAGCACTGAGACTCGCTCTTCTCCTCTCTCGTGCCCGGCCTGTAACCCCCCGTTCCGGTCCGAGGGGTCCACAACTCTAATCTAACGTGTACACTGATTGTGTTGAATTTTGTAGCTAATTTTCAGAAAATTCGAAATTTTATTTTATGAATAGCGTTCTTCGGACGTTTTTAGCCCTAGAAGGTAGCTGAAACCTGCTTAGACTGAAGTTTTGATGATTTTTGATGCTGGATTGTGTTTGATTGTCTCAAAATGTGTACACTGATTGTCTTGAGTTGTGGACCCCTCGTTCCGGTCCGCGGGGCGGCCCGCTGCCGGCGAGGGGATGGTCTGGGATGCGCGGCTCTCGACAGCCTTGGCTTCGTTATTTTGTTCGGCCCTTCGATAACACTGGCGAAATTAGGCCCGGCCGTTTCACTGTGATCCCCGTGCCGTGCCGTGCCGTGCCGCGCCGGGGCGCTGGCCTCGAGCCGAGGCCGCTGCACTAACCCTAACGGCGTGCTGGCGGGGACCAGCGGGGACCAGGGGAGCCGTCGTGGGGGCCGCCGTCGACACCACCCTCCCCCTCCCCCGCACGCCTCCTCGCCCCCTACGACAAACATCTGCCACTGCAGCAACAGGGGCGGAGGCGGAGGCGGCCCAGCTACACAGCGCGGCAGAAGAACACCATCGGCCCCCCGCCATCGGCCGCCCCCGGGCGATTCGGCCTTCCGAACAACAAACTCAGCCTAGAGGCGGCCGCCCCGGTGCCCTCCGCGCCCTCGGCCTCAGCCCTCGGAAACAGACAGCCAGCAAACCCTCTGTCTGTTCCTCTACCCCCTATCTACTCCAGTTTCTCGCTATCCGCCTGTACGTGTGTCCATCTTCCTCTTGTGTCGCTGTGCTCTCTCTCTCTGTCTCTCTCTCTCTGTCTCTCTCTCTCTCTCTCTCTCTCTCTCTCTCTCTCTCTCTCTCTCTCTCTCTCTCTCTCTCTCTCTCTCTCTCTCTCTCTCTCTCTCTCGCCATCCCTCTCTCGGCTGTGTTCACACCCCGGACCCCTCAAGCCGCTGTCTGTTGTCGCTGTGATCGGCCCCGAGTGTTTAATGAGCACTTTTCCGCTTTACGATGCCGTCCAGGTGTTCCGAAGCGACCGACAGCCGAGCCGAGCCGAGCCCTTTCACACTGGGGCGACCGGGGAAAGACGGATGCCGGCTTTAGGTAAAACGACGGGGATGATTCGCTCGCTCCATTCGTTTGATTGGACGAAAGGCGCGAGCAGGGCTCGATTAACGCCGCTGTAAACTGACGGTGGCGGCAGGGCGGCTGCCCTGGGGGCCCCGGGGGCCATCTCGCCCACCTGCCTGCCGTGCCGGGGGTCTGGTCTTTGTCTCCGCGCTGCCGTCCGCGCGGCGGCGGCGGGGTCGTGGAAACGGTTGCTAGTGAGCCCCCTCCGACCGCCAGGTGAGATCACCACCGGGCAGGTGTGGCCCCCTGTAGGGCTCCCCCCGTAGGGCTCCCCCCGTAGGGCTCCCCCCGTAGGGCTCCCCTTGTAGGGCTCCCCCCGTGGGGCCCTCGGCCCCCGTAATGTCCACTCTCTGCGCGCATTCGAACCCCCCGCGCGGTCCCCACCCCACCCGAACCCCGCCTCCCCCGGAGTGTCATCGCCCTAACTAGCCCCCCTGACCACTACGGTGTCACTTACGCCCCTTTTATGGTGACCCGCACTACCCCCGTAATACTCTTTACGCTGACCTGCCGCTCCGGCTCGGCTCGGCACACCGGCTCGGCAGCGCGTGTCCCCCGAGGGGATTATTTAATAACGCGCCCCGGCTTGGCGACGGTCACCACCACGTGCCCTGACCCCCACGGGAATCTGACCCCCCCCCCCCCCCCCCTCCCTCTTTAGCCGCGAGCGGGAAGAGGGATCATATTTCAGGGACAGCCAGGGGTAGATTTGGTCCGTCACCAGGGGGGGGGGGGGGGGAGAAAGATAGGGCGAGAGCAAGAGAGAGAAAGAGGAAGTGGAAGCAGCCGTGTTTTGGAATCAAGAGCAGGGCGGTATGTCCGGTGTTGACTCATCGGCACGGGGTGACCCCATGGTGACCCCACCCTTGCCGCGGGCCGCACCCTCGTGTACATGGATGGACTAACGTCACAGAGAAAATAAACGCCCTGCGGTAATGTAAGTAATGGAAAATAATGAAACAATAATTGCAGAGGCGGGGGGCGCGCTGCGCGCTGTGGGGCCGCAGGGCGGGGTCCAGATGGCGGCACGGCCAGAGCGCGGTAACTGGCGGCCCAGTTACACGCTAACCGCAGCCAGGCGCTGCGGGCCCTCACGCCCCCTCCTCCCCCTCCCCCTACCCAGACCGAAGCGGCCGCGGCCCCTGGAACCCCTTTTTCCCCACGAGCGCAGCGGACCGCCGCCCCAGACCGAGAGCAACACGACCCAAAACTCGTGTCTTCTCTGCGTCTGCCGCTCGTCAGTCTGAATAATTCCGACAAAGCGGCGGAAAGAGCGGGCGGCGGATAGGGGATGGGATTTCCTGGTACTAGGATCCCCAAAGATCCCGTCGGATCCTCCTCTCGCCCCGGCCAGCAGCGGATGCGGCGAGCGGCTCCCCCTCTAACCGACCATGTTTGTGGCGGGTGCGCAATTTCTCATAAGACCAGCTGTTGCGCGCGCGTTTGCAGGCAGCGTACGAGCCGCAGTGGGGGCGGCGGCTGCGGTGGGGGCGAGGGCAGTAATGATGTTGATGCGACATCGGTGCATCGGCGCGCTGTGTTCCGTGCCGTGACTGAGTCCCCCTCGGCTGCTCCCGAGTACCCGTTGGGTGCCGGCACGGAGCCGGAGGAGCCGGAGGAGCCGGAGGAGCCGGAGGAGCCGGAGGAGCCGGAGGAGCCGGAGGAGCCGGAGGAGCCGGAGGAGCCGGAGGAGCCGGAGGAGCCGGAGGAGCCAGAGAAGCTGGAGGAGCCGGAGGAGCCGGAGGAGCCGGAGGAGCCGGAGGAGCCGGAGGAGCCGGAGGAGCCGGAGGAGCCGGAGGAGCCGGAGGAGCCGGAGGAGCCGGAGGAGCCGGAGGAGCCGGAGGAGCCGGAGGAGCCGGCCGGGGGAGGGCTGCGCTCAAGTGCGTCCACGGAGCCGTTTGCCGCCGTAGTGACTCCCAGTATGGCCCCCGCTTAGCGGACGGGGGTTGGGGGACCCCGGGGGACCTCAGAGGGCCGAGGTATGTAACCCGGCCCCCCTGGCCCCGAGCCCCCCCCCCCCCTTTCCCAACGAGCCCCTGCGCCGCGCTGCCTTGTAATGGCGTAATGAAACTTTTTATGACGCTGCAATTAGCTTTTGCGACTCTCACCTTCGGCAGGGACGCCGAGCGGATTCACCTACGCCTTCTGCCGGCCGGGGCACTCGGCGCCCGTCAGAACGGAAAGGAGGAGAACGCGAGGCGGCGGTAGAAGTCGGGCCGACCGGAGCGGGTAGTGCTGTGGAAAAGTGGGCGGCGGTGGCCGCGACCGCAGCGGCAAGGCCTTATTGCGAGAGGGCGGTGGGGGAGGCCCGACGGCGGGCCCAGGGAGGAGGACCAGGGGGAGGACCAGGGGGAGGACCAGGGGGAGGACCAGGGGGAGGACCAGGGGGAGGACCAGGGGGAGGACCAGGGGGAGGACCAGGGGGAGGACCAGGGGGAGGACCAGGGGAGGACCAGGGGGAGGACCAGGGGGAGGACCAGGGGAAGGCCGCCATTGTCCGGAACCATCCTGGAATATTGTTGTTGGACACGATCCCTCCCACTTAGCCTCTATCCTCTGACCTTTAGACAAAGTTTTTTCAGTCGCCGCCGGCGAGGGGTGGGGAAGATGGCGCGGCGTGTGCGTGCATTTTTACCCCTTTACCTCGGGTCAAGATACTCCTCGTCTTTTTTTTTTCCTTTTTTTACTCTCCGAGGCACCGCCTTTTCACGGCGTGGGAACGCGTCGCCGTGGCGCGGGGCGATGTGCCACGCCTGGTCGCAGGGCGGGGCTGGGCGGTGGCTAGGGCGGCGCCTCTTAAAGGGAAGCGCCTTGTAATGGGCGGTGCTCTGACGACGCGCACGTCTCCCCTGAGCAGTTTCAAGTCGTTTGAGGAGCTGTTTTACACGCGGGGCGGCAGGGGGCGGCCCGGAGCCCGGCGGCCACCCCTCGCCGAGCAGCAGCAGTCCCTCCGCTCGCCGTGTTTGCATTCGGCTGCCGCTGAGCGGCGCTGGTCGGCAGGGGTAGTTCTGGCGCACGCCGCGGATGAGGCTACGCCAGTCGGCGTTGCCGGGGGCCGGGGGCCGGGGGCCGGGGGCCGGGGGCCGGGGGCCGGGGGCCGGGGGCCGGGGGCCGGGGGCCGGGGGCCGGGGGCCGGGGGCCGGGGGCCGGGGGCTGCTATCATCACCAGCCGCCCTCCGATACTCCGATACCCCGGTTAGCAACTTTGGTGCGGCGGCCTCGCCGCGTGTCGGGTAACCATGCTGGGTGGCCTTGCGGTGCGGGTAACTCCAAGGTTACCGCGCGGGGCAAGTGGGGGGGGGGGGGGGGGGGACTGGGCTTACCCGGGCTACACGCAAAAAAATCGCCAGCACAGGTGCTAATTTTCTAGTAGTATACGCCCAACTAACATTTTTTAGCACCGGTGCTAACTTTTTAGTTACTGTGCTTAATTTTTAGCCACGTTACTAAAATTTTTAGCAAAGGTACTAATTTTTATTTAGTTGGGCGCGACTTTTTTGCGTGTATGCGCGGCCGGTAGAATCGAGGGCAGAGCCTGCAGAGCCCATAGCACTGGCCAGAGCAGAACATGCGTCCGCCTCGGCGCCGCTAACGGTGTCGCTTTTGGCGTGTAGTTTCACACACCCCTGCGCACACACTACACATACTCGCTGACACGTGACATCATTAGAGCCGCGCCCCCGCTGAGTCCGTGTAATTGAATGACGTCCCGGGCGCGCGCGCGTGCGTGTGTGAGTCAGTCTTTCATGTATTCATCTAGTGCGTGGACTCTGACAGGAACCGCGGCAAGTCCTTTTCACAGCTCAGACCGGACGGGTCGACTTGTGACGGCAACCCTTGGTAGGGGGGTAGGGCAGGGGGGTGCTGCTACGAGCGGCTCCCGGGAGGTGTACTTCTGCACTGGACCGTGCTGGTCACGCGCCCTAACTTCTCCAACAAATCGCCCTTCCTGCTGCGCGCTCAGCACCCCCCCCCCCCCCCCCCCGCCGCCGCCGCTGCCTTCTGGCGGGCGTCAACACCTGCGTAGGCGCTGACTGCAGGACGACCGCCACGTCCTCGGCAGGAAAAAAAAAGGACACGAAGGGTCGGAAGTGCGGGACGTGTTAGCAACTTTTTCATCTGCTTAGTGCTGCGATTTTTGTGTGTTGTCTGCAGTCGTGGAATCTTATCCGCTCCATATGGATGAATGCGTGTTTTTTGCCCCCCCCCTCTCTCTCTCTCTCTCTCTCTCTCTCTCTCTCTCTCTCTCTCTCTCTCTCTCTCTCTCTCTCTCTCTCTCTCTCTCTCTCTCTCTCTCTCTCTCCCTGAAACGTCCGCGTGTGGAAAAGACCTTCCTCTGAATTACTAAAAGCGCGTGCGGGAAGCCATTTATTTCTGTTCCGCTCGGCTGCCTCGGCTCCAGTCCTCCGGGCGCCCTCTGGCAGTCCGCGCCCGCCGCGCCGCTGGTTTGTCGCCCGGCTCCGGGTGCTCCGCGGCGCTGCTGTTGTCAGGTCCGGTCGGAGGGTCCGGAGGGGCCGGAGGGGCCGGAGGGCGGCGCATGCAGAAAACTGGCGACAGCACTGCCCTCCGATAGTGACCCCGGAAACGCGTAACCTCATCCGGAAACCACCGGGCCGGAGCGCCAGGGGCCCGGAGCCCTGTGGGTCTGGAGGAATAGGCATCGCCCGGCATCGCCCCTCTCGTGCCGGCCGCGTCCGGTTGGCTAGGGCAGATTTGTCGACGCGCCGTCCGTCTCCTCGGTGGTGGTTGGGGGGGGGGGGGGGGGGCTCAGAGCCGGGGGCGGCGGCTGGGAGCAGTGGCCGGCGCGCGCGGGGGATGGCCAATGGTTTGGAAGTGCATGCATGAGATAAAGACGGCCCCGGGAGCCGCCTTGGGGAGCGATTGATTTCGGCCCCTCGCTCCCTTTCTTCTGGGTCCAGCGCGCGACGACCCGCAGCGAGGCGCCCGGCCCGGCCGACAGGCAGCAGCAGCAGCAGCAGCAGCAGCAGCAGCAGCAGCAGCAGCAGCAGCAGCAGCAGCAGCAGCAGCAGCAGCAGCAGCAGCAGCAGCAGCAGCAGCAGCAGCAGCAGCAGCAGCAGCAGCAGCAGCAGCAGCAGCAGTGTTCGAGGAAGACTAGGGAAACGCGAAGGACTGCAGCGCTGGTGCGGTGATGGCCGGGAAGGGATGGGGCGGGGCGGAGGACGGAGGACTGCTGCTGCTTCTGCTTCTGCTTGTCGGGGGCAGGGATCTCCACGGGTGACCGCGTGCGCTGCGCTCGGCGCACGAACAGCTGCCCGGAAACCGAGCGGGGGAAGGCACTACGTGATGTGCTGCAGTCAGGAGTTGTCTCCCTCCGCTCTCATTCGATAGTCAGTAAACCTCCGAGGGTAACAAGCAGCCTGCAGCGTTGGCTCTTGGCCGACGCCCCGACGCCGCCGTGGCGTGGCAGAGATTTTCTCTCTCTCTCTCTCTCTCTCTCTCTCTCTCTCTCTCTCTCTCTCTCTCTCTCTCTCTCTCTCTCTCTCTCTCTCTCTCTCTCTCTCTCTCTCTCTCTCTCTCTTTCTATATCTATCTATCTGTTGTGCGCCGGGGTACCCCTCGCCTCTCGCGCTACCCGCGTGCGTTTCTTTTCATATGTTCTCCTTTTGCTTTCCTTTTCATTTCCGGTTTTAGCTCCTTCGAAATACGCTGTATGCACCCCGGCGGGGGCGGAATCAGCGGCGGCATCGGCCACGTGTTCCGGGCAATAAAATCTGTGCGGGGGTCGGCCGCGGGGCCACCTGCCGTGGCCGCCGGCCTGCGGGGGCCTGCAGGGCGTTCACCTCCCGTCGCCGTATTGCTGGGCCGAGGCAAGGCACCAGCGCCTCCTCCAATTGGATTAGCATGCGTCACCCTCCAGAGAGACGAACATTTTGGGTGGTGTGGCGCGGTGCGGCACGGTGCGGCACGGTGCGGCGCGGTGCGGCACGGTGCGGCACGGTGCGGCACGGTGCGGCGCGGCGGCACGGTGCGGCACGGTGCGGCGCGGTGCGGCGCGGTGCGGCACGGTGCGGCACGGTGCGGCGCGGTGCGGTCGGTAAGCCACGGCGCGCGCGCGCCGCTCTGCTGTGAAATTGTTTCCGCCGTATGTGGGCGGGGAGGTGGGTGTGTGTATTGGATGGGACGGGGTACGGGGGAGGGGGGGGGGCTATCAAACAGACAGATCTGCCCGAACCGGACCGCGCACGGGGAGGGAGTTGCTGCGCGAGCTTCCCCAAAACTCGTATGCGTGTTGAGTGGGTTTGACATAACATTGTATCAATTTCATTTTCTGGTCTGTTCCGGTTACCTGATAAACATGGATTCGGTTCCTGCCCTGACGTCGCCTCTCTAATCCGTGTTTCAGTTCTTCTTATTTATCTCTTCCGTCACGCGTGCCTGTCAATAAAGTCGAGCGCGTATGAAATTCTGGAATCACACCGCGCAGTGTGTTTGGCGTGTGCGTGTCACGCACCTCCTCCTCCTCCTCCTCCTCCTCCTCCTTGGGGGCCTCGATCGGTCTCTCTGTCTCTCTCCCTCTCTCTCTTCCGGTCCGACATGCCTCTCTGTCACTCCCGGCGGGTTACCGACGTGTCAAGAGGGAAGACGATTCGCACGGCGTTCGCACCTCTGTGTCCGCGGCGGCATAATTCGAGACGTGGCCCGACTCGACAAAAATACAATCGCCCCCCCCCCTCTTCGCCCTCAGGAGGGGGGTCTCCAAAGAATGAGGTATGGGCCCAAAAGGGAAAAGAGGGCATGCGTTTGGGGCGTGGGACGAGGGAAAATCCTACTCGAAGGTGCGATTTGTGATTTTTTCCCACATCGACTTCTCACGCTACATGTATTTAAGTCATTTTATTATTAAAAATTTGCGGAAATAGGAAAGCGTTGTCAAAATGTGGTGTGTAGGGGTCAGGGGGGGGGGGGGGGGCGAGAGGAGGTCAGAGCAAGATGGCAAGTCGCGGCGTGGCGTGGCGTGGCAGCGTGGGTGCGCGCTGGAAAAGTGAACACGCCTGCCGCCCGGCGTCACGGCCCGTGATTCGAAATCAGCAAGACCGAGTGGGCGGAATGCTAATGCGGGCAGGCAGCAGGCGGGGCTGCTCGGCCGGGCTGGCTACAGTGCCACTGCCGCTCACAGCCTCATCTGGTTAGTCGGTCATGAGATGTCAGTACGTACACCGGAAAGCTCCTTCTGGTCGCGTCCATAGTTAATCGATCTAAGTGCTCCATGTATGTATGTATATGGAGCATGACTTGATCCATTATTGTGGACAAATAGAATTATGCATGAAGAGCAGAGCATATCTCGACGTTGTCAAAGAAAGGAAACGCTATCTCGGGCGTGGCTTATAGCGAGCTCTAACTCGCGCGTACCTTCTAGCGGGCTCTATCTCGTGCGTCTGTTTTAGCCGGCTCTAACTCATATGCTTCTAACCAGGAGTTAGCGCCGACAAAGACGGAAGCGCGAGATAGAGTCCGCTAGAAGGTATAATGGTGAGTTAGAGCTCGCTAAAAGTCACGCGCGAGATAGCGTTTCTTTTCTTTGACACGTCGATCTGTGTCCGTATCTTATTGATGTGCAAAACCTCATCCATGACCTTTGCACAAAATCTCACTACGGCGTTTTGTGCGAAGTAGTTGCAAAATTGCAAAAACAAAAAAAAAATGTGGCAGAAAAAAAAAAGGTGCAAAAACGACGTGGTCGCGCGGCTCCTCCGGTGGCGTGAATGTGAGCGCAGACACGCGGCGCTTTGTAAATTATGGGGCTCATACCGCGACGCGCAGTGCAAGCCCAGTGAGAGCAAAGGCCGGGAGCCCGGAGCCGGAGCCTGGAGCCTGGAGCCTGGAGCCTGGAGCCTGGAGCCTGGAGCCTGGAGCCTGGAGCCTGGAGCCTGGAGCCTGGAGCCGCCATGATGGAGTGTGTGGCAGGTGCCGGCCGCCAGCAGCCGCTAGCCACGTGCTCCGCGCTGCCGGTGTGTTGTCGCACTCGCTGCTGATTACACAACCGCCTCCACCGCCGCCTCGCTTCTCGCCCCAACAGGTGCGGCGGCGTGTCTCCCCGGGCCGGACCGGGGCCGGACCTTGCCACGACGGCCTCGCTGAGATGCTCTTCACCTGCGCCGCCCCGCGCGCGTGACCGTCGAGAGGCACACCAATCGTGAACATTTTTATTCAGCGACTGAAATTCCAAGTGACTTGAGCTGTACACGACGGTAAAAGATTAGTTGTCGCAACTCATTTTTAAGTTGATTTTCAAACAAGCATTAAATATTGGTTCGGAGAACTAAAATATTGTTGGGGGGTGGGGAACTAAATTTTAGTTGCTCCAACACAAAGGTTTTCTCAAGGAGCAAAACGCAGAAAAAATTTGTTTAGTGACCGCAACAATATCCTGCTGAAGCAACTAACGTTTCGTTTGTGCAACTAAAATGTAGTTTCCCCAACAAATTCTTAGTTCTCCGAACAAAAATTCACTGCTTGTCTGAAAATCAACTTCAATATTAGTTGCGACAACTATTCTTTGTTCTATCCGTTAGTTAAATCGCTGTTTCCTCACGGAAAGCGTCCTGAGTGAAACTTGCTTTCGCCTTCAAAATTTTTCTCCATGTTCTGCTCTGCTCTGCGGTGCGATCTGTGTGCCTCGGGAGAAATCCCGGAGGGGGGGGGAGACTCGGCAGATGAACGGATGCTTCGAGGGTTCGGAGCCTTTTTTTTCTCCCTTCGAATCTGGCAGGTTCGGACATGCCCCTTCGGAGCGTAGCGAGTAGAGTACAGCGGCTTCGGCCGTGTACGAAGGGAACTTATGTCCCTCCAATCTTCCCATGACAGAAGGGGTCAATCCAAACCAGATTGGGGGTTGAAGGGTTCTACAGTATTATGGAGTCCCGAAAGGCCCGAAATCGGAGGGGGCCTCGCGCAGTGGCGCAGGCTAGGGATTGCCGGGAGATCCGTCCGGCTCTGTGCCGGGAGCGGGTTCTAGAGCAGTGTCCCGGGGCCAACTAGCAGTCGTAAAGCACTGGTTCCCGCAAAATCACCGAAGTTGAAGGCAGAAGCCAGGACGAAATAGGTTCTGTCACCAGCGGTCAAACATGAGACAGACTTTCTTTCCCTCGGTTTTTTTTTTAACAGGTGACTGGACTGGATGATGGGTGACTGGAGAAGAGGGACTGGAAGTGACCGAACATGAGACTGTTTCGTTAGGTGTACAAGTGACCTCACGGTCGTGCGATGTCGGATGTACCCCTCGGTGACCGTCTAGGTCGTCGCTGCTTCCGCGCCTATTTCCGGGCCCCTGCCCCTGCCGCTGCGCCGCTGCGCATCCCCGCTCCTTCACTCCACTCCGCGCAGTCAAGCAGACATTGATGGATGGAAGAGGGCTGCGTTATGTACAGGAGAACCCCGAGGGCCGTGCCGAAGGACCTGTGTGTGTGTGTGCCGGGCGACACTTTTCCACATTACAAAGTTACGGTAGTTCTCTCTCGCTCTCTCTCTCTCTCTCTCTCTCTCTCTCTCTCTCTCTCTCTCTCTCTCTCTCTCTCTCTATCTCTCTCTCTCTCTCACACACACACACACAGACCACAACACCGCTTCTCAGGGGTTGCCCTTAAGCCACGAGGCGCAAACTTTGTCTTTTTACCTGGCTCCAGCCGCTCCTGTGCCATGCATCGCAGCCGCTCTTGATGGACAGACCCCACAAATGCACACAGACTGGGGACGGGGATGGATTTAGGCGATTGGAGGGGGAGAGAGGCTCAAGTGCAGTGTTTTTTCTGGTCCTTTTTTTTTTTGCTTGACGACGCGCGTCACGTTTGCCGCCCTGCCTCGCACTCCCGACCCGACCTCCCCGCGCCACGACGTCAGCGCCATGTCACCGCCAGCGCTAGCAGCGCATCCTAGACAGTGACTCGACACAAAGGCCAAGCCTAATATTTACGGGGCAAACAGGGGAACGAGACGTCGGGCGCACGTATCGCTGGTATGTGTGTGAGCTGAGGATATGTGTGTTTGTGGGACAAGCCTTTACAGCATCGCGTATATATGTATGTTTGCGGCTTGTGGTCCTCTTCTAAGTGTCCACCTCTCTTTCTCTCTCTCTATGTCTTTGTCCCACTGTGACCCGTTCTATTTCGCCATATTCCTTTTATTTCTTGTTCTGCAACGCGAGTGACCTGGTCTGTGTGTGTAGGTGTGTCTGTGTATGTGTGTGTGTGTTTGTGAACAGTCATAGAGCAGCAGAATAAGCATTGCAGGCCCGGATTGCATGGTCCGAGCAAACGACCTCCCCCCCCCCCCGCCCCTTCCTCTCCCCGCTCCTCACCACTCTCTCACACACATACACACGCAGCCGTGTGCCAGATTCTTTCTCTCTCTCTCTCTCTCTCTCTCTCTCTCTCTCTCTCTCTCTCTCTCTCTCTCTCTCTCTCTCTCTCTCTCTCTCTCTCTCTCTCTCTCTCTCTCTCTCTCTCTCTCTCTCTCTCTCTCTCTCTCTCTCTCTCTCTCTCTCTCTCTCTCTCTCTCTCTCTCTCTCTCTCTCTCTCTCTCTCTCTCTCTCTCTCTCTCTCTCTCTCTCTCTCTCTCTCTCTCTCTCTCTCTCTATCTCTATCTCCCCCGCTCTCCCTCTCCCTCTCTCTCCCCCTCTTTCTCTGTCCCACCTGGTGGCCGGGTCCTGCCGCTGGCGCCTCTCGTCCTTGTTACTCTCTGTCTGCGGTGTATTGGCACTGTGTTCCGACGTGTCAGCGAAACAAAAATAAGCGCGCAATTCCTGCCTAGCGTCCGCTCTGGCCGCGCGCTGCTGCCGCTGCTGCCGCTGCTGCCGCTGCTGCAGCTGCTGCAGCCGTGGCGCTGCCGGGCCGGGCCGCCGGGCTCACGGCCGCCGCCACCTGGGTCCCGACCCCGACCCCTCCGCGCTACGGCATGGCCCTACTCTGCTCGGAATGGTTGTTTCGGGTTCCACCAACTACCGCTGAGGTTGCGCCCTGCCTTGGATTACAGAGGGTATGGGGATTGTGCGGCAGCCCAGCTCTGAGAGTCGCTGGCCAGCGCGGAGGACGACGACGACGAAAAAGGCAAAATAGGGGTAGTTTTGGGGGCAACAGTCCGGGCCGAGGGTGTCTTGGCCCAGCTGGAGCCTGGCTGAGGACTGGCTGAGGCCTAGCTGAGACCGTGACATGCGTCATGGTGTGACCTCTTTACTCTCTCTCTCTCTCTCTCTCTCTCTCTCTCTCTCTCTCTCTGTGTCTCTCTCTGCGCCACGGATGGCCACACACACCCACAGTGATCCTGTCAAGCAGCTGCTCGCTGCCTGACACCACAAGTGTTCTGACACGGTGTCACTGACCTCATCCTGTAGACGGAGGGCATACATACACGATACCGAGTCAATTTTTGATCGGGTGCGGGGGGAGGGGTCTCGGCGTCCCCCCTACCCCATTTCCCTTTACCTAAATTGGTCTCACCGACGCGGAGCCTGCGGGAAGGAGGAGGTGGAGGAGGAGAGGGGCGGTCGCCTATTCACAACCGTTACGGCACTGCTGCCGTCTTCTCAATTTCAGTGCCCCGTCGGCCCCCGCCCCCACCCCCGCTGCTGTCCCCCCGGGGCCAGTCTGCTCTTTTGCTTGTTGCCTCCAGACACGCCGCCGCAGCCGCTACTGCCGCCGCCGCTCGGTGTTTGTAAGGGCCCTCCGATGCCTTGTGTGTCGTGCGCTACATTATGCATCGCATATCGGGAGGCCCCGTTTGACTTGCGGCCCGGCGCACACTAGTGAGGCACTACTGACGACGTCCTTTTCCTGGTGCCGCGGACAATGCGGGCAGCTCTCCTGCGTCGCGTCACACGCAGAAAAACTATTAGTTGTCACAACTGTTTTTTTTTTTTTTTTGTTGATTTTAGCAACATGTTTAGTTTTGAAAAGTAAGATACCTTTATGGGGCAACTAAAAAATAATCTGTTTGCCCTTTCGCTGACTTTTAGTTGTCCCGAAAAAATCTTAGTTCTCCCATAAATTCGTTTGCTTGTCAGAAAATCAGCGAAAAAATTCGTTGGGACAACTAATAATTTTTCTGCGTGAAGAAGCACGCAGTGTACAGCCCACCCACCCGGCACCGGGCGGTGGCCGCGCAGAGTTCCGATGACCGCGTCGGATTTTCCTGTTTCCAATAAAGCACGATATGAGAGAAGCGTTCGGCAGCGAGACGGATGTGTGCGCACCTGCAGGCGGCGTCTGCCACTACTCTCTGCCAGCTGCGAGAGCATATCTCAGCCCGTGTTTCCTGCATATTATATTAACCCCCCCCCCCCCCTCCCACCACCGCCAACTCGTTGTCGCGCGCTCTCCTGACGTGTGGCTGGAATACGTTCGCCGCCACGCCTCCTTCAAAGAGACGACGCAGTCATTGACCCTCTCGCTAGCAAGCAAAAAAAAAAAGGAAAAAAGAGAGAGAGATAAAGGAGTTCCTCTGGATATAGTTGAGCCTTGAGACGCAGACATACAGCGGATATGGCGCTAGCGCCCACTGTCTGGGCGCGTGGCTTGGCGCGTGGCTCGGCGCGTGGCGCAACGCGTGGCTCGGCACGGGGCGCAACGCGTGGCTCGGCGCGTGGCTCGGTGCTGCCGGCGTCACCAGTCCTCCCGCCCTATTGTGCGCCGGACAAAAGAGCTCATGCGCTTGCGGCTCAATTACACTCTTATCCTGCCGCTAGTGTGTGTATGTATGTGTGTGTGGGTGGGTGTCTGTGCCTGTGTGGGTGTGTGTGTGGGTGCACCTCGCGGCCAGGGGAGGGAACGAATATGTGAACCACCCAACAGAAATGTTTGAAAGTGGGGAAAAAAACTATATTATAGTGTGCTAGGAGCCACTAAGAACAGTTAAACGGTTTTGGTCACTTGGCTGGCGCGCGATGCAGGTTGTTGAAAACACCTGTTATTCGACACTCGATTCCCCTGCTTCTGCTGCTGCTGCTGCTGCTCCTGCTGGGAGGGAGAAGGGTGGGAGGAAGATAGGGGCGGGAGGGGGTGGAGGAAGTGTGGAGATACTACGCCGAGAGAAATATATGTTTGTGAACAGTCGAATCTGTCAAAGCTGCCATTATAAATCACCCTCCCTTTTCCCGCCATCGTTCACGCGGCTCCGGTTCCCCGCCGCGCCCCGCCACTGGGCTTTGGGCCGGGCAGCTGCTAAGCTGATA
>CM076247.1:8268267-8275767 GCA_038380765.1 Odontothrips loti
ACGTGTGTGCATCGCGAGCAGGCATTGCCCATCGTGTGTGTGCTTTCTCTTGCTCATACGGCTGCCGCGGCGCACACACGCACGCACACACATGACGTTGATTGTCGGGATGCAATATGTGGCCGTATGTGTAAAGCTATCCGCCATTCATGACGTTGGTACTGTGCCAACAGCCGACGGTATTGCCCTAGTTTGTGCGGCAGATGCACCTCTCGCCTCAGCAGCTGCTGCTGCTGCCTCAGCTGCTGCTGCTGCTGCTGCTGCTGCTGCTGCTGCTGCTGCTGCTGCTGCTGCTGCTGCTGCTGCTGCTGCTGCTGCTGCTGGCCGCACTGGAGCGCGTCACGGCCGGGCTCCGACTCGGCCTCGGCCCCGGTGCACGGCGGGCGGCTAACGAGTTCAGTACGGGCAGAGGGACCGTAGGGACCGGAGGGACCTGAACACGGGCCAGAGGAGGGCCGAGGGGGGAAAAAAAGATGGCAATTCACAAACTCCAATAAAAGCAAATGAGGCACGCTGCAGCCGCCGCCGCACTGAACATCACTTTGGAGTGAAGGCAGGGGGTGTCTGGGGGAGAGGGAGAGGGGGGGGGGGGGGTACAGGTGGAGCCGGGGAGGGGTGAGGGTGACACAGGCGGCGTCTTCAGCGCGTCTGTTGTGTGCAGAAGCTCAACAGTGTCAACACGCTGGCAGCACAAAGCCGCTACCAGAGCCGCCGCTCCTGCAGCAGCCCCGGCCCAGCCCGGCAGGGATCCCTTGAGAGGGAATCAGTCGGAAGTCATACCATGACATCGACATTGACCTCGGCAACCGTGTCGTTTGTCGAGCTGTGCTGCTGCACCCCCACATGCAACTCCTCCCCCCCCCCCCTTTCTCATGCCCCTAACCCTCGCACGCACAGCGCGCCTCGCCGCCACCCCGGGACGCAATTTTATGCTTGGGAGCTCACAGCCACCTTGCTTTTCCGTGCGGAGCTGCGCCATTCTGCGCGCGGAGAAAATGCCGAGGTACCGGGCCACCGCAGGCAGCGCCCATGGCGGGGCTGTGCGGGGCTCTGCGGGGATGGCTGCCGACACGGCCGCCGCAGGCAGCGCCCATGGCGGGGCTGTGCGGGGCTCTGCGGGGATGGCTGCCGACACGGCCGCCGCAGGCAGCGCCCATGGCGGGGCTGTGCGGGGCTCTGCGGGGATGGCTGCCGACACGGCCGCCGCAGGCAGCGCCCATGGCGGGGCTGTGCGGGGCTCTGCGGGGATGGCTGCCGACACGGCCGCCGCAGGCAGCGCCCATGGCGGGGCTGTGCGGGGCTCTGCGGGGATGGCTGCCGACACGGCCGCCGCAGGCAGCGCCCATGGCGGGGCTGTGCGGGGCTCTGCGGGGATGGCTGCCGACACGGCCGCCGCAGGCAGCGCCCATGGCGGGGCTGTGCGGGGCTCTGCGGGGATGGCTGCCGACACGGCCACCGCAGGCAGCGCCCATGGCGGGGCTGTGCGGGGCTCTGCGGGGATGGCTGCCGACACGGCCGCCGCAGGCAGCGCCCATGGCGGGGCTGTGCGGGGCTCTGCGGGGATGGCTGCCGACACGGCCACCGCAGGCAGCGCCCATGGCGGGGCTGTGCGGGGCTCTGCGGGGATGGCTGCCGACACGGCCGCCGCAGGCAGCGCCCATGGCGGGGCTGTGCGGGGCTCTGCGGGGATGGCTGCCGACACGGCCACCGCAGGCAGCGCCCATGGCGGGGCTGTGCGGGGCTCTGCGGGGATGGCTGCCGACACGGCCGCCGCAGGCAGCGCCCATGGCGGGGCTGTGCGGGGCTCTGCGGGGATGGCTGCCGACACGGCCACCGCAGGCAGCGCCCATGGCGGGGCTGTGCGGGGCTCTGCGGGGATGGCTGCCGACACGGCCGCCGCAGGCAGCGCCCATGGCGGGGCTGTGCGGGGCTCTGCGGGGATGGCTGCCGACACGGCCACCGCAGGCAGCGCCCATGGCGGGGCTGTGCGGGGCTCTGCGGGGATGGCTGCCGACACGGCCACCGCAGGCAGCGCCCATGGCGGGGCTGTGCGGGGCTCTGCGGGGATGGCTGCCGACACGGCCGCCGCAGGCAGCGCCCATGGCGGGGCTGTGCGGGGCTCTGCGGGGATGGCTGCCGACACGGCCGCCGCAGGCAGCGCCCATGGCGGGGCTGTGCGGGGCTCTGCGGGGAGGCAGCGCCCATGGCGGGGCTGTGCGGGGCTCTGCGGGGATGGCTGCCGACACGGCCACCGCAGGCAGCGCCCATGGCGGGGCTGTGCGGGGCTCTGCGGGGATGGCTGCCGACACGGCCGCCGCAGGCAGCGCCTATGGCGGGGCTGTGCGGGGCTGTGCGGGGCTCTGTGGCGGGGGGGATGGCTGCCGACACGGCCGCCGCAGGCAGCGCCCATGGCGGGGCTGTGCGGGGCTCTGCGGGGATGGCTGCCGACACGGCCGCAGCCGGCACCGTTAGCACAGACAGCAGCATAGAACGGAGTCGGCGGAGCCACAGAGTGACACACTGACTCACGTTCGGACGGGAGGGACAACTGACGCGAAAAGGCAGCTCTCATTTGCCTATGAATGGGTTCGAGCAGCGCGTCACACCCCGCTATTCACACGCCATACAGGCCGCCGCTATGGTGCCGCGCTGCGCTGCTGGCGGGGGAGAGGGGGGGCTCCCAACGCTGCACGACGGGGCTATGCGGGTTCGACCCCGCCCGGCCCCCCCAACGCTATTCGACTTTTCGTTTGAAAAGGGAAGCCAAAACGCCTATAAAGGAAAAACTTGCTCTCGTTTACCGCCTGCGCGCGGAAGTTCAGTTTTTGCTCTCACTCTCTCTCTCTCTCTCTCTCTCTCTCTCTCTCTCTCTCTCTCTCTCTCTCTCTCTCTCTCTCGCTCTCTCTTTCTCTCTCTTTCCCACGCAGAGCCCTCCTTTCGTACGGGCGGCTAGAAATTAAAAGGGTAGCGCTCCCACCGCTGGCGTGCCCGGGAAGGAGCTTCTCCGTCGGGGAGCGCCTGTCGTCGCGGGGGGTAGGCAAGCCCGCTCAGCACCAGTGCCCGCGAGTTGCCTACCCTCCGATTCACAGGCGCTCGGCTGAGTGGCGCAGTGGCCGCCGCAACTTCTGCACGCACACACCACACAGAGCAGGAGGCGCAGTGGGACCACGATCCACGCACCGCGAGTGGGGCAGGGTAGGCGGTGTGTGTGTGTGTGTGTGTGTGTGTGTGTGTGTGTGTGTGTGTAGGGGCGGTCGTGTTAAGTAAGTCAACACGTCCCCTACCCGAACCCCGCCCCCTCCACCACCAGCCTAGCCACCTTGCCTCGCTATTAAAAGTTTCCCAACGACTGTTATTCGCGCGTTTGCCTCTCTCTCTCTCTCTCTCTCTCTCTCTCTCTCTCTCTCTCTCTCTCTCTCTCTCTCTCTCTCTCTCTCTCTCTCTCTCTCTCTCTCTCTCTCTCTCTCTCTCTCTCTCTCTCACTCTCTCTCTGTCTCTCTTTCTCTCTCTCTCTCTCTTGCACCCCCTCCTCCACCGGGGCCCTCTCTATTCGCGCTCTCTACGTCGTCACTCCGGAGCAACTTGTCAATCAGCCCGACAATTTAAAGCCCCCGGTGATGCGGGTGGAGTAGCTGCGGGACGTTAATGGCACAAGAATCGCCTTTTGCATTAACGCCCTCTGCAGTGTGGCCCGGGCGGCACGCGGGCGGCCCCAGCCTGACGACACCGGAGCAGTGCTGCTACCCTGTGACTGCGTGCGCGCACAACAAAAAAGCGACCTTTTAGTCCTTCCAAAAAAAAAAAAAAAAAAAGAGAGAAAAGAAAAAGAATAGGTATCCAACAGCGCTTTCGATTTCAGAGGTAAAAGCACATTAGTCAGCGCGGGGTGATGCGTGCGGGTGAAACATTCCGGCGGCTCGTGTACACGCTGCGAGGCGCCCACCGCCCACCGCTGGGGTGGGCGGGTGGTGATTGAAGGCAGAGTTAGCGTTTCGCTTGTAGATTGTCGACAAATTGTGGTTCCATTACATACGCCCCAACGCGTACTTTTCAATTAGGTGCGCGCAGCAGCTACACGACCAACGCGGGTGGCGTGCCGGTGGTGGTGGAAGTGGGGGGGGGGGGGCGAAAACCCAGAGCGTGACACCGGCCTATAAAAGCGATGCTCTCCGCGCACCGCCAAACGTTGTCCCCTCGTCAAATTTTCGACACGGAAACGTGACCCGTTTGGGCCGCAGCCATATTCACCTCCCCCTGGTTGGGGTCCCGGGGGCGTCCTGGTTGGGGGTGGGGTTTCTGGACGGGAGAATTGGTTAGGCCCCGCGGCCGGTTGACGCCACGTGGGTTCGAAAATCCACACCCCATGGCTATTTTATTCTATTTTTTCACCGAAATATTTTGTTGAATTTTGTTGGTAGTAGTGTTGAGGAAATAGACTTGGCGCATTAAGAAGAATTATCCGGTGGGGGTGGCAGGTGGCACGACCACAGTTTGTGGGGTTTCGCCACAGATGAGTTTGTCATCGTTATGTCCCGAACAGTCTCCTCTTAAGTAGGTCGAAGCAGACGACGTGCCGATGTTGGCCGGTCCCGCACTGCCGGGCCGGGCTCTGTCCGGCTGTGCCCCGCGAACGGCTGACGCCTGTCGGCCCCGAGGCAGTGCGGGTTCTCTGCGCCTGCTGCCGCTACCGCTGCTGCTGCTGCTGCTGCTGCTGCTGCTGCTGCTGCTGCTGCTGCTGCTGCTGCTGCCGCTGCTGCTGCCGCTGCTGCTGCCGCTGCTGCTGCCGCTGCTGCTGCTGCTGCTGCTGCTGCTGCTGCTGCTGCTGCTGCTGCTGCTGCTGCTGCTGCTGCTGCTGCTGCTGCTGCTGCAAGGCTAGCCCCTGTTCTCCGCTTTGCCGTGCCGTGTCATCAAGGAAGACAAACTTGCCTATTCATCAGTTGCGTCTGGGCGGCTATCCCAGCCGGTACCCCTCTGTCCGGCCGCGCCCCGCTGCGCCCCGTCGTGCCCAGTTCACTGTTCGGTCCTGTGCTGTCCCAGCATCTCTCTGCCGCCGCACCAGCAGCCTCGGCAGCCTCGGACCCGGTGGACCCTGGCCGTCCACTGCTGCGGGCGCGCGGCCCAGCGCCGCCCGGGGGTCGCCTTAACTCGCCAACTGTAGCCCCTCGCAATATATTTCGATATGGCACTATGGCTCTCTGTCGCTTTGGAACGGCGAGCAAGTTACTCGCAGCGTCGACACTTTGAGTCCGGTCCGGGCCGTGCGCCCAGGCCGTGCCGTACCTGCCTGCCGCGCTGCGGGCGAGGCCGAGGAGGGGCGGGACCAGCAGGGGGGCACGTTCGGCAGGGCTGGAGTGGATTAGATAGGAGGGGGCAAAGGTAAAACGATTTCCAGGGCTCTGTCTCTCCAGACGAGGGTTGGAATGGGACCGCGTCAAACCGCACGACAGTAATGTCAAGAAAGTGGACAGCGCTCACTCAAGGATGCACTCTCGCAAAACCCGTTGCCCAAATACGTTACGATTATTTCCCTATCATCCTCATTTTATAGGACTCATTAAAAAAAACACAAGACAGGTATGAAGAACGCTTTAGCGTTCTGGTACATACTCGTTCTTTTAGTTTTGATGGGAAAAAGAGTTTTTGAGATTTTCATATTTCAGTGTCCTTTTTTGTTCTCATATTTCCAAACAATCTTTGCACAATCAGTATTTGCGATTATTTTAGGTCTGTGCCTTTCAGATCTGCTGTTGACTGCTGGCGACGGCTGGTCCCATGACAAACTTCCATCGATATCTGCGGTCTCTAAGAACGAGTATTGTTTTTTGTTTTAGAGAAATCCATGGCGTCATTTTCGAAACCACATCGTTGCTACCCAAAACGACCCCAAACCAGAATCCCTCCGTTACGTAGTTTTCGAGATGAATAAGGGTCTTAACTGACAGGGCGAGCGCAGAACTCGTTCTTTTTTTGCTTCTACCGATTCTACGTAGTAGTAGTAGTAGTAGTAGAAGTAGTAGTAGTAGTAGTAGTAGTAGTAGTAGTAGTAGTAGTAGTAGTAGTAGTAGTAGTAGTAGTAGTAGTAGTATGTTAGGTTAGGTTATTAGTAGTAGTAGTAGTAGTAGTAGTAGTAGTAGTAGTAGTAGTAGTAGTAGTAGTAGTAGTAGTAGTAGTAGTAGTAGTAGTAGTAGTAAAGGAAGCAAAGAACGAGTAAAAAGGACTGAATTATTTTCACGCCCAAACGAGTGCGCGGCTCAGGTTCAATCTCAGTGGGGGCAGATAGACCGTCAGCGTGAGCGTGACGCCGGGCTCAAACACCACCATCTCTGGGGGGGGTGATTTCCTGCCGGCTGACAATCTGGCCTGTGTACTCTGTGTCATCAAAAGCACAGCCCTGCGAATGGTGCGCGCGTGTGTGTGTGTGTGCGTGTGTGTGTGTGTGTGTGTGTGTGTACAGCGCGTGTTCGTTCCTGAACTTTGGTGTGAGTCCGCGCTGCTTAATTTATGGGAAGTGAACAACTAAGTCCACATGTGACGCCTGAATTGGGCGTCACTGACGCGTGGCATAGGCGCGGGTGCTGTGTCTGACCTGAATAAGCAATGCTTTTCGCCAACAAGTTTTCTACCCCCCCCCCCTCACTCTCTCTCTCTCTCTCTCTCTCTCTCTCTCTCTCTCTCTCTCTCTCTCTCTCTCTCTCTCTCTCTCTCTCTCTCTGTGGTAGAGCGAGACGAGTATCGAGGACATTCCAGCGACCTGCACATTTTTACAAACTTATTTATGCCAGTCCCCGAGCACACGGCGCCTGGTGGGTAGGCAATGCCGAGCTCTGAGTACACGCGTGCCGTGCGGGCTGGCCTACCCTGGCTCTCGCAGGCGCCCCGGATCCCCTCAGCAGGTGTGGCCGAGTGCGGCCTGGGGCCGGTCGGGCCGCACTGCGGCGGCAGTCGTTCCCACCGCCCGGCCCCGGCCCCGGCCCGGACTCTCACAATGCCAACAAACTCCCCGCGCTCAGGAGCGCAATTGTTTCCCGCCTGTTTCCGGCCGGGCCGCGGAGCCCCGAGTTTTAAACGAACCGTCCCTCGTATTTCTCTGTCTTCTTCACGTCCCCGACACCCGGCGCCGGCGGCCCCGCTGTCTCCGCTGCAAGGTGAGGTGCGGCCGCGGGTTACCTGGCCACAGCAGCAGCAGCTCTGGGCCGGTGGCGGCCGGGGGCCTGGCGCAGCGTGGGGGTTGTTTCGGCCCGCTCACGTTTTTTGTCTTTTCTCAGCGCCGCACCGGGCACATCCCCTAAATCGCGATGCGGGCGAAGAGCAATGCCAGCTGCCAGCCTCCTGGCCGCACCAGCGCCGGCCGCCTCCGGAGTCGACGGTCCCGAAAGCTGCGCTGACGCCGGCCGCGGCGAGAGAGGGAGGCGAAGCGCCGCGCGAGACCTTTCGCACGCAGCCCCGAGAAGGCTGGTCGGGTCGCAGGGGAGGTCTGGTCTGGCCAGCGCTGGCTGTGCA